>JAOXJP010283120.1:0-19347 GCA_025762735.1 Platanus orientalis | reverse complement strand
CATAATGCTTTAACTAATTGAACTACAAAATTTTACTAGTTTTAAAAAAGCATAGAAAACTCTATATTTAAATTTTAGGGGTTGTTTATTTTAAAAAATCATTGATTTCACTAGGACTTAACCCAATACTTATTGTAAAAAACAATTTTATCAATTAAGCTATATACTATTGATAATTTTAAAATAATTTGTATACTATATATAATACATATATATTATGTATGTAAAAGTTCGTGCCTCGGGCTGGGCTTGGGCTGGGCCAAGGTAAGCCCAAGCCCAACCCTCAATAAAAGTTCGGGCTAGGCCTTTTTAGGCCAATTTGAGGGCTGGGCTCGGGCCGGCCCGGCCCATGTCTACCCCTAGCTATAGCCATAGCCATAGCCATTGCTGTGCTAAAGAACATTTTACTAGAGCCTGGAGCTGCAATGAAACCTCGGATTATCTAAACCCCATCCTTTGCATGGATCTCTATAATTCTTATGAAATTCCTAGTTGAATAAATCGAGCTTTAGCTCCTTACCCCGTTCCCTAAAAAATAAAAAATAAAAAAGATAGGTATGAGCGCAAATATTCATACCTCCTTTTTATTGGCATAGATCCTTCGTACATTAAACCAATGGTTTTGAGAGCTTTTCTTACCCTCTAATTTGGATCCACTTAATACCCATACTCTTTTATTGGCATAGATTCTCTCGGATGTCAACAATCTTACATGTGTCAAACAATCAAAAAATTAAAATACATTTAACTTTTCTTTCCAAATTTTATAGGCAATCATAGTTCATAGAGTCTACACTTTTCTTCGCTTAACTTTATTTCAATTCAGTTTCCTTTCATATACTTTCTATGTGAATATACACACAATGTTAACATTGGAATCACTTTGTTTGAACTTTGAACCAATGGGGTTTTCACTTCCATTATCCAACATCCTCACTCAAGATCTCCAACAGTTAAGAGTTGTGCAAGTTGCAGGCAAAATGTTTCCCACAATATAATTTTTAGGTGGGTGTTTTTCACTTTCTTGTTTATGTGTCCCATTGTTGTGTCCTACAAGACGCTTGCAAGTTTTTAACTATAGGAGAGGATCCCGAGTGTCATAGTTTGCCAACTCCCCAATATGACTTGGTGATTCAGCCAACTTGATTTGAATCTCAAGCATAAGGAGTCGAGTCAAACAATCAACTTGGGGGATACATGACGGCTGAGTCAACAGTTTGATTCAACATGATTCAGCCGAGTTTGACATATTTTTTGTATTTTATATAAAGGAACATTTTTAAAAAGCTTTTTAGCCCTAAAATCTCATCCCCTTCAACAATTGGACTCCTCCATAACTCTATTCCACTTAAGAAGCTCTATAGTCTCCAAGCCCAAAGTCTCTCAGCGAGGATTTTCTATGCCTCTCTATTGTCTGCTAACCTCTACCGAGGTCAAGGGGGTAGGCACATCAGCACCAGAAGTGATTTACACACGACCCCAAAAAATGTAAATCACTTTCGGCTCTAATGTTTCCATCCCCTTGACCTTGGTGGAGGTTAGTAGAGGATAGGGGCAGCGTATAAAATCTCATCTCAAGGTCTCTAAGCTATGGCAGTACAACTCCTCCTCTTAGTTGCTTTATTTATAGATTGTTGAATGCTTGAATCATTGAGTCCGTGCAATATAATGTTTTATTCTAGAGATACTTTTAATACACTATAATGATATTGACTATTGAGTTTTTACATTGCAAAAATTATTGAGAATTTTGTGAGATCTTGATATAAAATGCTCATATTAATCATAGATATAAATAATACTAATAAAAAATACAATTTGTGATTTTTTTTTTGTTTTATCATATCTTACAAAATTAAAATAATAAATGACATGACTCCCTAAGTTAGCTCCAATAACCCCTAAGTTGAGTTAACTCTTAAGTTATCTGAATCGAATAAAAAACCCGAATTAGCGAACCTTGTTGAGTGTTTACTCATTATTGAATTTAGTTCTACTAACTCATTGTTCACTTCCATTCAACTAAAAAATTCTAGAGCAAGAAATTCCCTCTTTATTATAATTGTTTTTTGGATAATTAGGAATTCCTCATCGATAGCTTCTAATAGCACCTCCAAAATTGCTCTCCATGCCCCCATCTTATCACCCCATTTGTTTTTATCACACCCCCTTTCCTACCCAAAACACCCTTCTTCTCTCTCTCTCTCTCTCTCTCTCTCCCGCACCTTAGGTTCGAACAAAGAGTGCTTATAGGTCCGAACAAGGCATTCTGAAGAAAAAGAAAAAGAAAGAAAGAAAAGAAAAAAACGAAAGAGAAAGAGGAAGAGGAAGGAGGAGGATGAGGAAGTGGTCGTCGCCGTTGCTACGATTACCACTGCCGCCGTCGCTACTGCAACCGCTATTGGGGTCACTGGAGTTAGGTGGAAATAGAAGGTGGGTGTGGAGAGAAGGGTTAGAGGGGTAATTTTAAACATAGGTATTAATTGGAATTTTGCTAAATTTTAAAAAGAGGGTGTGGAGAGCACTTTTGGAGGTCTTATTAGAAGCTCCCTCCTCGTTGGTATGGAAAAATGAAGAAACAGATCACTAATGCATGTACATATGAGAACACAAACCATTCAAAGTGGAAGGATAAATAGGTAAACAAAGAAAACCCTTTATCATTTCACCAATACCCTCCAACTGCAAGTGAACATGTGTACACACCTCATTCACAAACCAACCGTTCCCAACTTCCCTCCTTCCCCTCTACCTCGTAGTCTCTCTCACTCTCACTTTCTTAAACCCAGAAAACAATGCTCTCTCCTCTTCTCCACTCTCCATCTCCCTCCCTTTCTCCCGAAACCCTAACCCTAACTTCCACAGATGAGAAAATCAAGGACGCCTCTGCATTCCCCTTCCAATCTATCATCCTCCCTAAAATTTACCCGCAAATCAGTTCTCCAACTTCACTCCCTCCTTCCCATCAAACCCAAGAACAAATCTTTCAAGGTTCTCTGTTCCCAATCTCCAGAATCATCCTCCAATCAAACCCCAATTTTTATTTCAATCCTCCGAGTGATTCCCGATTGGGCAGACGGCATTAAAGAACGGGGAATGCAGAAGAAACGATCTCTATATAACCACGAAAAGTGGCTTGAGCACCGAAGTTCTCTCCGTCATGTCCGCCACCTACTGTCAAGCCTGTCTTCTCAAGTGATTCTTTCCTTGATCCCGCCAGTGATTGCATTCACGTCTTTTGCTGCAGTCGTCGCTGCCTATAATTCGGTAGTTTCGTTGAATTGGTTGCCGGAGTTCTTTCCCTTGTTGAGGGCCTCGTCGCTGCCGTATCAGTTGACGGCGCCGGCGCTGGCGCTTTTACTGGTGTTCAGAACAGAAGCGTCTTATTCAAGGTTTGAAGAGGGGAGGAAGGCATGGATGAAGGTGGTTTCAGGGGCGAATGAGTTTGCTCGGCAGGTGATGGGCAACGTGGATAGTTCAAGTGATGCGGTCCTGAAGAAGGCGCTGTTGCAGTATATTATGGCATTTCCCTATGCACTCAAGGTTGATTTGGTTTACTGTATTTGTTGTAATTACAGATATTAGGATTATTTCGCCGAATTTTATGTGGATTTGCTTCTGTTATTTATGGTGTGTTGATTGGGCTTGAAATCCAGAGTAGATATTCCTTATGCTTAAAACAAATGTTGGCTATTTCTTTTGTGTTAGCTTCATGAATGCATGTCTGCTAATATTTATTTTTTGTTTTGAAAATGCAGTAGAATTTAAAATCAATGAACTTATGCATTCACCCAGGAGAAATAAGAAACTAAACAAACAAACAAACAAAGGTAGATATTCAGTTGTTTTTTACGATTGAATGTTACATGAGCTGGAAATGAAAGATTAGCTTTCCCTTGATGAATGAAGAATCCATTGGACTACGATGAGTCATTCATTTAAGATCGCAACAAATTCATAGAAAGAAAATTGCTTGAAATTTGGGACGTAGTGGTGTAAAAAGAATTAGTGTTGCAATTCTATAGTAAAATGGTGGGAGGTCCTTCTAGTGATAAACACAATAAATAAAATTTCAAAACTATAATCCAGGTGGGTTTTACATAGGAACAATATGATAATTTATATACTGTGTTAGTATTATGGTGGTGGGAAATTCAACAATGATAGAATAATTAAAAATTACTTTCCAAGTATATCGCGAGGATCAGTCACAGACCACAATTTAGTCACAAGAACAATTCAGTAGCGGAACACCACTTGCTACGACTTGTCAGTCATTGGGCTCCAATCAGTTACGACACGCGATCTCAGTCGCGGTTCAGTCTGCAAATTGCATTTTTCTGATTTTATTGTCTTCTTCAATTTAGGGTTTAGTTAACCAATTCATTTAAGTATAGAAAGTGTCATTATCACGTTTCTTGAAGATAGTCGAGGTCTCCCAGTAACGTGTAAGGGATAGCGGCCAAGCTAACCCCGAGATACAATTTAACTCGGGTAAATTTTTTGTCTCTCTACAGATTTACACTCTTCAGTAGAGACGAATGACACCTTGATACTTTTCTTAAAGGCCTAAAGTTTAGTGTTTAATTTTGTAGAAAGTTCGACCGCATAATGGTGTTGTAAAACGGTTTTCTCAAATCAGATCACTCAAGAGATCAATGTGAGTTCCCACAAGGAGAAGACCGGATCTCAGGAGAATGTTACTCTATTTGAATCAAGCGATCTTCCTCAATAGAGAATGCGATTTCAACAAGAGTCTTGGCTCAAGAACTCATTATTATATGCTTCTCAAGAAAGACAACAAAGTTTAAGATTTGCATGCACAAGCCAAAGAGAGAAAGAGAGACCAAGAAGATGAAGATCACAAACAGTATCACATTTCATCTTTCTTCTTCTTCAGAGAAAACTCTCTGGAATACTCTAGTGCATAGTACCTGGGTTACTCGTGTATCTATTCAATATCTCTATTGTAAAGGTAATGTCAAGCCTAGTGCAGTACATGTTATACATTAAACAACCGATAATTTGTGAATACTTGTATTGTGATACACGGTTTCTATTATTCTTCATCAACTTTAGGTTGAGATTCACAAATGTGAGTGTCAGATCACATTCGAACATGTCGACTCTTCTGAGAATCTTCTCAATATAGTTAGATTGTAAAATTACAATATCATTATCATCTCGGATGATCTTGATTCTTAGGATAACTTTCGCAACCCCTAAGTCCTTCATATTGAATACTGACGAAATAAATATCTTTGTGTCCTTAACATAGTATAAATCAGTTCCAAAGATGAGCATGTCATCAACATATAAAGTAATTATCACACATGACTCTTCATTGGTCTTTGAATAAACACGCATGTCTCCGTCGTTGGATTTAAATCCATTGTCAATGAGAGTTTGTTAGATTTTTCCATGCCATTGCTTGGGTGCTTACTTTAATCTTATAAGTTTGCATACTTTCTTTTCTTTTCTTGGCATGACATCTTTTTAGCTGATCCATGTAAATCTTTTCTTCCAATTGGTTATTCAAAAAGGCTGTCTTTACAACCATGTGATGTATAATTAGATTATTGATCGCAGCAACATCCATCAATAAACTGATAGTTGAGATCTTTGCTACTAGGGCATAGGTATCAAAATTATCAAAGTCTTTCTTCTCCTTAAACCCTTTAGCTACCAATCGAGCCTTATATTTTTGAACTTTTCTATCATGTTTCATCTTTCTTTTGAATATCCATTTGCACCCAATTGGTTTGCACTATTGAGAAAGATCCATCAGTATCCAAGTATTGTTGGATATTATCGAGTGTATTTCATTATTTATCGTTTCTTTCCAGAATATCGCATCATGCGATTTTATGACTTCTTGGTACGAAAGTAGATCTCCTTTTGCCATGCAGATACCGAAGTCCGGATCAAACTCCTTGTGCTTCCTCTTTCTCTTACTCTTTCGAGGTGTGGATTGTACATATTCAGTAGGTTTATCCATTTTCCTTGAAATAGGTTCATTTACCCACATTATTTCCAAGTTCTTCTTAAATGAAAATTTGTTATCAAAGAATTCAGCATTGATGGATTCTACGATGTTGTGTAGAGTAGGAGTTTCCAGATTCAGAAATTTGTATACTTTACTTGTTATTGAATAGTCAATGAATGCACAGTCAATTCCTCTTGAACCTACCTTAGAGATGTACTCGTGCGACAACTTTACTTGAGCAAGACAACCCCAAGTTCTGAAGTAGCTTATGTTGGGTTTCATTATTTTCCATATTTAATATGGAGTAATGTCTAGTTTCTTCCGAGGAACTTGGTTCAATATATGGCAAACAATCATCAAGGTTTCACCCCATAGATTTGAGCATACTTCAGAACTTATCAACATTGCATTGACCATTTCAATCAAAGTACGATTCTTTCTTTCAGTAACTCCATTTTGTTATGGTGTGTATGGTGCTAAGGTCTCATTGTGGATTCCACAGTTTTCACAAAACTTAATGAATTCAGAATCCATGTATTCACCTCCTCTGTTTGACCTCATAACCTTGGTCTTTAAGTTAAGAAGATTATCAATTTCAGCTTTGTAGGTCTTGAACTTTTTAAACACTTCATTTTTAGTCCTTAGAAGAAACACATAAATGTATTTGGACGCATAATCGATGAAGGGTATGAAATATCTCTTTCCTCCTTTGGATAGTGTATCAGTCATATCACAAATGTCATGTATGGACATGATCTTGTGCATTTGATGACTTTGCACACTCATGAATGAACTATGTGTGCATTTTTTGCATGTAATGCACTTGTCACTTGTTAAATCATCAAGATTGAAAATTAATCTCACATTTTCTATGCATTTGATTTTGTTATAATGACATGTCTTAAACTATCATGCCAAAGATCACAAACTCAATCAAATAAGAAAAATTAGAAAGCATTTCATTAAGAACATTGCGCTTAAATATTCCAGAGGTGAAAAATCATTTGCCTACAAACACATCATATTTAGAGATTACAACTCTATTAAACTCAAATACCATCTTGAATCCATGTTTGGTTAAAAGTAATCTAGAAACCCAGATCTTCCTAATGTCAGGGACATGCAAGACTTCTTTAAGGGTAACAGTCTTCACAAAGGTAAACTACAACTCTATTGTACTTTTCTCAATTACCTTATATGATGAAAAGTTTCCCATGAACATGTTCATGCCATCCTCTACTAGTTCGTAGGAGGTAAATAAATCTTTGTTTTTGCAAATGTGCTATGTGACACCAATGTCAACCCAATAGTTGACTCCATCTCCTACTACATTGGCTTTAGTGATTACAACTGCTATATCATCATCGTGGATCTTTCTCTTATTCTTATGCTTTTTGTTATTGTAGTTGTCATCATCACCATACTTCTTATGGTGGCAGACTTTAGCTACATGATTTGGCTTTCCACAACTATAGCCATAAAACTTGTTTTTTGGCCTCTCAACAAGCTTCTTCTTACCTTTGACAGACTTCTTAAATTCTTTCTTGTTAAGTTTGAAACAACCTTTGCGTTTGGCTTCCATTACATGTGCCTTCTCAGTTGGTTCAAGCTTTTTATCCTTGTTCCTATCCAACTCTTCAACTCGCAGATGATGCATTAGAGTATCAAGTTTCATGTCATCTCTTTTGTGCATCAACTTGGTCTTGTATTATTGCCAAGACAGAGATAACTTGGAATCAACATATTGACATGGAAGATGGGATTTAAATTCATCCCTACAACAGTGATAACATCAGCTATTTTTTGGAACTCTTTAGCTTGTTCTAGAACTGATTTGTTACCCACTATCTTGAACTCTCCATAGTTCTAAAGGTGGAATTTTTTGTTGCCCACAGCTTCTCCTTTGTAGATAGTAATCACAACTTCCTATAAGTCCTTAGCATTTTTAGTCTTCTTTGCAAATTAGTTGAAGAGATTATCAGATAGTGTCTCAAGAATAAAGTGGCGACACTTATAATCAACGACCCTCTAATCTGTGTTGGCTTTAAGGGCAGCGTCAATTTCTTCTTCCTTTGTCTCATGCTTGGAAAGAATAAGGGGTGGTTCTTTAGTTAACATGTAATGGATATCGTGGTATCTCAGAGTATATTCCATATTTGCATCTTATCTTTCAAAATTTTTTCCATTGAATCGGGTTGATTCAAAATAGTAAATCTCAGGTTGTCCCATAGGAGTAGACATATCTTCAGATTGTTAGTTTTATTGTGGTGGGAAATTCAACAATGATGGAATAATTAAAAATTAATTTCCAAGTATAACGCGAATGAGGATCGGTCATGAACCACAATTAAGTCACAAAACACCACTTGTTGCGACTTGCCAATTCAGTCATCGAGCTCTAATAAGTCGTGGCACTTTGGCCAATTGCGTGCTCTTAATCGTGACATGTGATCTCAGTTGCGGTTCAATCTGCAAAGTACAATTTCTTATTTTATTGTCTTCTTCAATTTAGAGTTTAGTTAACTAATTCATTCTATCATAGAAGATGTCGTTATCACGTTTCTTGAAGATAGTCGAGGCCTCCCAATAACTTGCAAGGGATAACGGCTAAGCTAACTTCGGGATACACTTTAGCTCGGGTAGAATTCTTGTCTCTCTACGGATTTGCACTCTCCGACAGAATAAATGACACCTCGCTGTTGTTCTTAAAGCCCAAAAGTCCAGAGTTTAATTTTGTAGAAAGTCTGACAACATAACGGCGCTAAAATCAAATTACTCAAGAGATCAACGTGAGTTCCTATAAGGAGAAGACCGGATCTCCAGAGAATATTGCTCTGTTTGAATCAAGTGATCTCATTCAATAGAGAGTGCAATTCCAACAAGAGTCTTTGATCAAGAACTCATGACTATACGCTTCTCAAGGAAGATAGCAAAGTTCAAGATCCACATGCACAAGGAGAAGAGATAAAGAGAGATCAAGAAGATGAAGATCACGAGTGGTATCGCGTTTCCTTCTTCTTTAAAGAAAACTCTCTGGAATACACAACAACCTCTTTATTCTTCCTCTTATTTTCTTAGAGAAAACCCTAATCCAGCCTCCAAAAAATCACAAGTCCAAAATCCCCCTTTGTTTTTCTTTTAGCATATATTTATAGAAGAAATTAGGGTTGAGTGGCAACCCTTGATTGAAAGAGGGAAGTTGCGGCAACCCTAATTAATTAAGGGGAAGAGGGGAATGTGGCAACCTGGCCACTCCCACACATCTCTCCAAATGGGGAAAGTGGGAGTGGCTTGGTCGCCATACCTCCCTCAAATATTCACTTTCTATTTTAAAATATTCCAACATACTGTCATTTACGGGGAATGAGAATTGGTAGACAGTTAGGCATGCTAAGAATCTTTTGACTCTGCTTTAATAACTTACACTGCAACGCCTAATTGCTTCACATGTATTTTAGTATCAAAATAAGATTACAGGCTTTACAGCTACATTATTGTCAAATTAATCCGCTCTTATTTTCCACCAGTACAACATCAGCATCGCACATGGATATATTCATTCCCTGAGTTAGATGAATTGTCTATGGTTGTGGCCTTTAATCACGGTGAAACTAAACAAACTGATTATTAAGAGAAACTCTGTATCCATCTGTTTGCAGGATCATCTCAAACTCAAAACCTTTAAAGTTATACCAATTTATAGTCCTAATCTCTTAGAATTTATTCTTTTAACCTTATGTAGATTGATTCATTTCATTTCATTAGAGAAACTGGTCTAGTTATCATTGAAAAATTTCTGGATCGTATATTTATCCAAAAAAAAAAAAATCTGGTCCGTATTTGGAATGATCAATGGTTTTATCCTTATAGATGAAAACCTTTATGTGAAGAAAATACTCTTCATCATCATTTGAATGAACTCTTAGGGTATCAGCTTAGATATATACTTCATAATCCAATCAGCTTGATTGATCTTCAGTACCTGCTGATATTGAACTGACATTCTGGTAAGAAGACAGATCCACAAGTTGTCATTTTATTTGTTGTATAAAAGTAATCTTTTCATCCATGGTACTCAAGTTAACGAAACCATATCCCAACTACCTGGGGTTGGCTACAAGAATTCTATTCAGCCATTCCACTCTATCTAGGCCATTTCTTCTATTAAATGATAAGCTCTCAAGTCTTTCTCAATACTTCAACCTAAGTTCCTTTTTTTCCTTCCCCCATTGTTCTTTAAAGCCTTCAATTTGCATCATATCACTTCTCATTAGTGCAACCATTGGTCTTCATTGCACATGACCAAACCATCTCAGTCTGTCTTCCCTCATATTGTCACTTACCGATGCTACCCCTAAGTGTTCATAAATGTACACAATTCTGGTTCTATTCTTTCTAGTCTTGCCACTCACCCATCTCAACATCTTCATCTTACCTGCATTCATTCTATGTATGTGTTGTTTCTGGTTTGGCAGAATTTTTCTCCATAAGCTTGGCTGGACTTCAGCCATCTTATGAAACTTTTCTTTCAATTTTTATGGAATGTGTCAATTATACAACACTTGAAGCACTTCTCCACTTTATCTGCTCTACTCTGATTCTGTGGGCAACATTTTCTTCAATCCCTCCCTCCTTGCGGATGGTTGAATCAAGAATAACGAAAATGTTTTCCCTGGGTATCTCTTTATAATTCCAGTGTCTATCGCATCCAAATTTGAATCTTGCTTCAGCAATTTCCTTTGGAACAATGAAGAGGAGGCCTGGAGGTATCATTTAGTTAAGTGTAGCAAGGTGTGTTTGCCTATGGAATATGGAAGGTTAGGGATTAGGAAATTTAAGAGAGCACAACTTGGCTCTTCTTGGAAAATGGTTGCAGTGATTCGGATTGAAAGAGAGAGTTTATGGAAAAGAGTGCTTGCTAAGTATAGGATCACTTCGGTGTGGGAGCCCAAAGAGGTGAAGGATGGGTATGGTGTGGGTCAGTATGGTGGTTAGTTTGGGTTAATCTAGTTTAGTTTCTTGTTAGTCAGTTTGAGGTTTTATTTATTTTTAAGTAGAACAGATTTTATTTATTTTTTAGGAAAGTGAGAAATCTAGTTGGTATCTTCTTTTCTCTATCCTTCTTCTTTGTTTTTCTGTTATTTTTGCTGTAGTTGATCCTACATCAAAGCTGTTTTGCACATCAAAGTTGTATTCCTACCAAAATCGTATTGAAATCTTCAACCCCTTGGTCCCACCTCAACTTGGACAACAGATCATTCTCTTTTGGTCCTACATCAATACAGCATACTTATTGATTAGTACTCTCTCTCTCTCTTCTATATATATATATATATATATATATATAGGATTTGGATGATAAACATGATTTGTAACTATAATTTCATTGCGCTATTCTAATTATAGGCACCAGGGAAACACCATGAGATAATGGTTTTGAATGTTAATATAGGTTTTAATGTTTCCTACAGCATATTTCCAAATCCAAATATATATGAAAATGAAACATACCTTGAAATGAAGGATGCCAACATGTACTCATATATTAGTTTAATTTTAAAATTCTATATGTTTAAGCAATTGTTGTATTTAATTGGAAACCCATTCATACGTTCATTAAATATTAGTTAGATAATTCCATAATGTTTTCACACTTTTCAGTTTTCACCTCATATTTCCATTTCCACAGGGACTGAAATATACACCGAAACCAATACATACGATCCTTGAGATTAATAGTTTTTGGATGATGGAATTTCATGCATCCCTTAGGGAGTTGTAACATATAATGCTCCAATTTATATTTTGCTTATTAATTTCAACACTCAGATACAGTATGACACTAATCCATAGGGTGGTTTATGTGTACAGGAAATTTCCTGTTTTTTTTTTTTTTTTTTTTGGGTTTTGTGATTCAGTCACAGGGATGAAGTAATATTCCCTTAAACCAATTTTCCCTGAAGGACAAAATGGCCACTTTCTGTAGAAGATGACATATATGCCCACATAACAATCATTTGAGATAATTGACATATTCTTTTATTATTCATAGTTTCCAGAAACTGATAGTGGTACAATTGCTATTGTACTAAGGTGTATTAACAGTGAATTCAGACAAAATAGCCACGGTGGATACAAGTGTAGAAGGCTTTGTTGTGCTTCATTCCGTTTCTTGCATGGAAGATTCTTATTGTTAGGTTTTACTGGCTCAGAGTGCTACTCATCAGTCAAATTATGCAGATGTGTAATTTTAATATGGATATCCGAATGCTGAAAATGCTGGTATGCTCCAACGTACAAATTCCAAGGTCATTATCTGTTAGAAATGTAAAGGAGTTCCAAAAATGCTTTACAAACGGAGGTCTGTACTCTTTTATTGTACAGGATTAGGCCATTCTCTAAAGATCTTAAATGGTATTGGAAGATACACACTAAAGGCATATCTTGTTGAAAAATCTCATGTACCTCTCTCTCTCTCGCGTGCGCGTGCACGTGCATTTACTTTGGTTAGTCTAACTTGTGTTTCACACAATGGACTTTTACATAAACCAACGCTTTAAAATATATTTGGTTTAGATATCATGGAAGAACATATGAATTTTATGAATTCTATTAGAATACAATATCTAATGGAAGTCTATTTAATGGCCCATTTCACTTCCTTTAGATTTAACTAAGGTCAGCAATGAGGTTTCGTTTGGGTTTTACTTATAATGAGGGGCAAGCTAATGGTCAGAATCTTTTCAATGCAGTGTCATGTAACTTATGGCTCAGATATTAGGAAAGACTTGCAGGATTTGCTGAATGAAGATGATCTAGCAGTCCTTCTCAGCTCAAGGCACCATCCCCACTGCATTATTGAGTTCATATCTCAATGCCTTAGGTTATTACTCTTGGAGGATTCAAAGCGCATTGCATTGGTAATCTTTTTGGTTTCGAACTAAAAAAGCATTCCTATTTTCATTCAAAATCTATTTGATAAAAGATACAGAATTGCCAAAACTGATCCTGGCACATTTCATTTTTGTTATATTATTTAAAGGCTTCCATGCCATCTGAAATTTCAGATTACATGACAATATTGAATGGATCTTGAATCCTCAAAATTTTGTGGGGCTGTTGATAATAGTAATTTACAATTCCTTTTTAATGATATGTCATATTCTTGTATATCTATACCGTAATTAATTTGTGTAAAATGTAAAAGGAACTCCTTTTTGCTAGTTTGCAAAGTTAGACTAAAAACTAATAAAAGTATGCATTATGACACAAATCATTATATATGGGTTTCATTATAATTAGATCATGACAACTGACAATGCAGGAATCAAAAATCTCATGCTTCCACGAAGGCATTGGCATCTGTGAACAGCTTATCGGAATCCCAATTCCTCTTTCATACACTCGCTTGACCTCAAGGTTCCTGGTCCTGTGGCACATCACTCTTCCCATCATACTTTGGGATGATTGCAACTGGATCGTTATTCCCGCGACCTTTATTAGTGCTGCTTCCTTGTTCTGCATTGAAGAAGTAAATCTCTCTCTCTCTCTCTCTCTCTCTCTCTCTCTCTCTCTCTCACACACACACACATACACACACACACACACACACACATACACTGATGTGAAACAATGTAGAGAAAGATTGCACTTTGCAGAAAATAAATCCAGCAACTAAAAACTCAAATTTCGGACCAGGGACAATTCTGTAATTTTGGCAGAATTGGGTAAAATTACCAAAATACACTCCTGACACAGAAAATTCTGAAAAATTAATGACAAGTAGTGCACTAAAAAAGACTCCTTCATTCAAAATTTCAGCCAATTTGAACTTAATTTGATTAGTCAAATCTTAAAACACTCAGTCCAGGTATGCTTTTCTCCCAAAAAAACCAAAACCAGAATTTAAAACTTCTCTAATTAAACCCAGAGAATCAGAGGTTTTGTGTGGGGTTTTGAGGGTTTAGGATTAGAAGTGTTAGAAGAACAAAACCCCTAAAAAATATCAAAGAAAGAAGGGATCTAGAGTGGGGCGACTTTGAATTTTTAAAACCCCAGAAATTTCTGATTTAGGATAAACCACAGATCTTAGAATCAATTCAAATAAAACAGAATTTATAAGAAGAAATTAAATGGACATTTAAGAAAATGATGAAGGTGAGATTGAAGAAGAAAAACCTGGCAAAAGGGTGTGCAGAATATCCTTTTCTGAGGAAGGAGTCAATTAATTAAGGGGGAAGAGAGGAGGAGAAACCTGCTCAGCCATGAGCTAATAACACCACCAATTTTACTTAATCTTCCTTCATTGATCGTGTATGGGGGTGGGTGTGCCTTTTTAAAGGCTTACAACCTAAAATCAATAGAAAGTTTCTAAAACTCATATATCCTAAACATCTAAATAATTAAAAGAACCAACTACGGGGAATTGGGGATTCCTAGGGGCTGTCGATCAGCTCTCCTTCAACCCATATAACTAACAAAAAGGCTCAACTAACCTTCTAAAAACTTCTCTAAACTACCCTTGGTTAGTTAGCCTTATTACATAAGAATACACAAAACACAAAAAAAACCATTAAAATGTGGCACAAAAGGCCTTATTATGTGGAATAAACCCATGAAAAAAAGTACTCCCCCCATAGGCCAATTATTTTTGGGCTTGAGCTTCCACAATGGATACCTCCGATCCATCCATGCAAGCTTTTCATGTGCACACACATGAACATGAGGCAAAATGTGTTACATCTACTTGTGTGTGTGTGGGTGTGTGTGTGTGTGTGTTTCATTCTTTGCATTACCTTTTTTGGTGGCCATGTTGAGCTTGTGGTTTACCATCCACATTCCAGAGTTTTCAACAGAGAAGCTTTTCCTATATGCAAATGAATATTTTATTCGATATTGGATTTGTGTAGGTTGGTGTTCTTATAGAGGAGCCCTTTCCAATGCTTGCTCTTGATGAGCTGTGCAATATGGTTCATGACAGCATTCAAGAAGCAATCGCCATTGAACATTTGATTCAAGGCCAGCTTCTTGCAAAGAGAAATTGTTACTCTAATGAGCAATCATTGAATGGTCGGCCTTCTGAGTGGACAGAGAACTGAGGCTCTGACATGCTAAATTATCTGCTGTGAAGCAATATCAAAATAAAAAAATCACATACTGAGCAAGCCTCAATTTGTCCAAAGACACTGCTTATGATCCCTGTTGTATATTAAATCTCACATATTAGTTCTGAGCTTAGCATCCAAAGATACAGATGAATTGGTTTGCCCTCTATAAACCCATTTGTGTTGCTTACCTGTATATAATAGTGGAATTACTCGAGTGATGTTTCACAGTTTCAGAGTTGGTACCTAGTTAGAGCAAAGTTTAATTTGTTTTGGCCTTGTACTCAATTTTGGAATAAACTGAGTTGACTCATCTTAATCAATAAACTAAATTTTCAATGATATCACTAACAACGTGTAGATTTGGAGCAAATCAGATATAAATTTTAAATGAATTCTAATTATTGTGCAAAAGTACCATTTTTCTTTTTGAACTTCTTGTCTGAATTGTTAGTTTTTCACTGCACGGTTATATATGATTCCTGTAAATTTTCTTGGCCCATTGATTCATCAATCGGATTCACATTACCTCTCATGGTTAGAATTGATGTGTGAGTCCAAATTAAACGGCCCTACTAACGACCATCAAGATATATTTTCTAGATTGTATTTACGGGCCAAAAAAGTTACATTTTTATAGGAGATTCTTTTGTTATATTAATATCCAATAATTTATATAATTCCTCTTAAAATATTTTTAATTGGTAGATATTAATGTTGCTTATAAAGTAGTTAATAGACTATAAAATATTAATTATAAGCTCTTACAGTGTATAATCTGTAGGGGTGGGGCCATGGCCCAAAACTTTTCCCTTATCTTTTTATCTTCTTCTCTTCTGAAATCTATCATCTCTGTTTCCTTCCTCATGAAAACAATCTATCCTCACTACTTATCTCCTTTTTTCTGGTAAAAGGAACTCATATATATATCTATGTCAGGATAGGACCCGGAATTAGAACATAGTCAAGATTCAAAGAGTCCTTAAGCCAAACAGGGGGCTTAGTAGACCAATGAATCTGAGAATTAGTGTTAAGTCCGTGGATTGCCAAAACATGAGCAGGACAATTAGCACCTTGGGGCACCCACGCAAAGGAAATCTCCTCAAACCAGGAAATAATAAATTTATAACCAAACTACCAAGTAATCCGCAGCATCAGCCGACCAAGATCTACCCGGCTCTGTTTGAGCATACAAAAAGAGACCATCACCTTACAAATGACAAAACCAACTCCTGCCTCAGCTTCTTTCTCGATATAGGAGCCATCAAAATTGATCTTGAAGCAACCTGAAGGTGGAGGTTTCCAAAACGAAATATCAGCCGAAACCTCAAGCTTGGAATTTGAATCCCTTGTAGCTTTAATTTCCTTGAGAAGCCTGCAAGAATTATCAATAATCTTGAAAAAGGCACAAAAGACTTCTTAAAAATTTAACATTCCTATATTTTCAAATATTCCAACAAAAAATAGCAAAGGAGTAGATAATATCTGATTTTTCCGATTTAGACCAATTCTTTAATTCAAACCATTCCATGAATCAACTAGCAAAAGACTCATTTTGATATATTCTTAAAAAAAACATGACATGCAAATCAAATTCTTTTAACCAAATCACTAGATAATAGACAACTCTTAGTAGACTCAACTTTAGTTTCAAATAAAGGGCATATGGGACTAATATTAACATTTCTTTTGTAGAGATTGTTATTACTGGGAATAGCGCCCTTACAAGTTTTCCAAAGGAAATGCTTAATTTTTCTGGGAATGGGCAAACCCCAAAGCTTGTTCCAAGGGACAGCGAGTTGGTAGGTCGATTTGATACTAAACTATCCTCTTTTATGACAATGCCATATTAACTCAGCAAACTCATTCAACATCTTCAAGGGAATCTTAGAAATAGCCAGAACTTCTTCTCTAGAAATCAAGCTCTCAATGGGAGATAAATTCCATTTTTTTTAAGATCACTATCAATCAAATCTGAAACAAGAATAGGGGAAGGAGGGATTCGGCAAGGAAATGCGGAAATTAGAACATGAGAGGATCCAAGCATCCCTCTAGACATTAATCTTCTCTCCAGAACCCACTTGACATCAGATACCTCTATTAAGAATCTCTTTACCTTTTTGAATATTCTTCCAAGTCGAGGAGCTGTTATTTGTAGCTTTAGAATCAAGGAAATCGATATTGGGAAAGTAAAGGGATTTAAAAAGGTGCATAATGAATTGGGATTTTTAGAATTCTTCAGGCTTGTTTAGTAAGCAAGGCTTTGTTAAAGGCATGAAGGTCCCTAAATCCCAACCCCCTATTTTTCTTACACTTTCTAAGATTATCTTATCAAATCCAGCTAATCTTTATTTTAATCATTACCTCCCCACTAAAATTTTCTCTAACTAAAATTAATAGCTTTACAAATTTTCTTGGAATGAGGAAGTAAGACATAGTATATACAGAGATGATCAAAATAACAGATTTAAGGAGAACTTCTTTGCTGGCTTGATTTAAAAGCTTAGATTTCCAACCTTGCATTTTATTTTTAGCCATTTCCTTAATAAATGAGAATAAAGCTAACTTACTTTTCCTAATCAAGGAAAGTAGACCAAGATGTTGTCAAAAGATTGAGACTGACTTATGTTTATGGCATTTTGCACAAGTCTTTTAAACTGTCTAGGAGTTTTAGAGCTAAAGAACAATTTAGGTTTCTTGTGATTGATAGCTTGATTCAATGCTTCACTAAACTCTTTAAGACATTCCATGATGGATTGAATTTCGCTCATGCTTACTTTTGAGAAAATATAACAATCATCTACAAATAGAAGATGAAAGATGGGAGGGTTGTTGGCCTTAATGCGAATTCCAAAGATGAGGCCATGATTTTATTTTTCAATAAGAGAAGCAAATAATCATTCAACACAAAGGCCAAAGAGGAAGGGAGAGACAGGGTCTCCTTGACGAATACCTCTAGAGGGAGTAATCTGATCTCCTGAAGACCTATTAATGAGAATTTTATATGTCACAAAGGACATACAATCTCATCTCCATCCACATCACTGTCTTTCACTTAACTCAATCATAGGCTTTGCTCATATCAATTTTCAAGGCAAGATAATGGTCTTTTGCTTTACCCGTTTTAGGAAATCTAAGAACTTTGTAGGCAATAAGGATATCATCAGTGATCATTCTACCCTTAACGAAAGCACTTTGGTTAGGGAAAATGATTTTAGGGAATATCACTTTCATTCTTTAGTCATGGATTTGAAAATAATTTTATAAATTGCGTTATGAAGATTAATAGGACAAAATTGAGAAATGAGCGCAGGGTTTTTAATTTTGGGGATAAGAGCAACTCGGTTGTTTGGCAAGCCTCCTAGGTGAGTCTTCAATTGTTTTGAAAATGACCCCACTTCCACCTGCATAACCGTCATTCTCTCTTTTATATTCAAAGATGTAATGAATTTTAAATGTTTAGCTCTCTAGCCATTAATAGCAGCTCGGACCCTAATTGTATTCCAAAGCATTTATATAAGTTTCTCATTCTAGGTATTTTTATATTCATTTAATCAACTAACAAAAAAGTTGATATGAAAGAGTTCCAATAACTCCTAAAATCATGATAGAGAAATAGCCTTTTAGGATTCTTTTTTGACAAAAAAAAAAAAAAAAAAACACACTTGGTTTGATTTAAGGCACAGAAGATAGAGAACTGATTTTAGGAGAATCATTGAAGAGAATTTTTTTTTGGGAGGAAAATGTGCCTGTATTGTCTATGGTTAATTATAAGTTGACACGTGTTGTATTGAGGGTTAAAAACTTCCAAAAAAGTGTTTTGTTGAAAAAGTAGGTGTTAAAAAAGAGACGCTAAATTCAAAAGCATAAAGAGGTCTGTGTCAACACAAACAATCATTCTCATTTTTTTTTTGGGTGGGGGGGGGGTATAGGGGATGTTTAACTAGGGTCAAACTAACTTGACCTGGACCTGACTTGGCAATTATGGTTTGGGTTGGTGTTCTCAACCCAGTTAGTAGGGGTGTGCATGGGCCTGGCTCGGGCCGGGCCGAGGTAAGCCCGGGGCTCGGCCCACCACAGTAATTTTGGGTTCGGGCAGGGCCCAAGCCCAATTTTTTATAGAAACTTTAGGCCCAAGCCCCGCCCTAGTTATTTTATCGGGCTTCAGGTTGGGCTCGGGCCAGCCCACGACCCATTAATTTTTTTAAAAACACAATCTTTGATGTCTCTTTTTTGACACCTACTTTTTCATCTCAA
>JAOXJP010283109.1:0-19347 GCA_025762735.1 Platanus orientalis | reverse complement strand
CAACCTTAAACAATTAAAAACTTGCTAAAATAGGAAACTTCTTAAAATCCTAAACTTGCTAGCCAAGTTTTCTAAAACATAAAAGTAAAAAACTTATTTTCCTAAAATTAAAACAACTAAAACTTAAAACTTTATAAATAAAAAAAACACTATTCCCTTTTTTACTGACACACCCTTAGTAATTTGGTCATACTTTTCCCAAATCACATTGGATTTGCGTAATCTTGGTCTCGTTATAAAGATAACTGAATAACCTATCTAATTACACCAAAATCAAACCAAAATGACAAATTTTGACCTTTGAAAAAATGGAGTAAACATAAAAAATGGGATTACTCTAAAAAAACAACCAACATCCTAGCACTATTCCTTATTACATGGACACATAAAATAAACATTACCCCCCCTATAAGACCCTTATAAAACCACATAAGATTGCATCTTCCATAAATCGCTCCATGCATGGACCCCACTAAGGCCAAGTGTGGGTCCCACCTTGCTCCCATGTCCTCATCACAGCCAACAAACAACACATACATAAAATGAGTGTGGCTGAAATGAGGATGTTGAGATCGATGAGTGGCAAGACTAGAAAGGCTTTAATTAGGAATGAATCCATTTGTGGGAGCTTAGGTGTAGCACCCATAGGTGATAAAATGAGAGAAAGTTGATTGAGATGGTTTGGGCATGTGCAACAAAGACCAATGACTGCACCAGAGAGGAGGAGTGAGACAATGCAAGTTGAAGGTGCTAAAAGGAGTACAGAAAGGCCAAGATTGACCTGGGTTGAAGTAGTAAGGAGGGACATGGAAGCTTGTAATTTAATGGCAAATATGACCCTAAACAAAGCAAAATGGTGGAACAAGATTCATGTAGCCTATCCCAAATAGTGGGATAGGGCGGTTTGTTGTCGTTGTTGTTGTTGTCACTAGGTCAAGTAAGGATTGGAAATAAGAGAAAAACATGATTAAACAATGCACAGAATCCTTCAGTATAAGGGGTGCAATTTTGCCTAGGTGATGTTCCAGAAACTCCAGCCATGAGGTTCCTTTTCAGCAATTTCAATCCTTCAAAACAGCAACTTATTTTATGGGATATAATAATATTCAGTCCAGCCGATTGGACTGTTAAGGCTTTAACAGAATAGTGTTTGAAAGAGAAAAGAATGAAGGAAAGAAAGGAAGTAAAGATAAGGAAAGGAGATAGAGAAGGTAGAAGAAGGAGAAGACCTCCAAAGAGAAAAGAAAGAGAGGAGAGGGGAACACAGCCCTAGCTGTGACTCACAAAACCCAAATTTTTATTCGAACTTCTATGTTCAATACATGTGTCGACCACTCAATTTAAAGACTCCACAACATAAAAATTTAGATATTTCTAAAAATAGAAACCTAACCTATTTGGACTCTTAACACAAGAATTACCTATTACTACTTTCTAAAAACAAAATATGCTAAAAACCTAACTTAGAAAGGGACTGTCGACCAACCCTTCTCTGACTCTTCTCTTGACCTTTTGACCCTACAGAGACAAATACCCTTGGCTTTAATTAGCCTTATTCCCTAAAGTACCCATGCCATGTTTTCCTTACCACAAAATCCCCCCATTCATTAAAACAAAAAACAAAAAAAACTGCTCCCCCTTTCAGCATGCACTAGTCCTCTCTCTTGTCTTATTGGGCTTGGGCCTCCAAAGTGGATACTTCTTGTCCAACCATGTAGTAGCTGTTGCATTAGTTAAGGAACCCCATATGCCCTCCACAATATATAAGGCCTACAAAAGGGCCATACACGGTCTGGATAGTACAAAACTAGTGAAAAGTTTACCTATTTTCCTCCCATGTAAATTGATGATGAAAAAGTCAATCTATTTTCTGAACATACCTAAGCTGGGTACATTGACATATCAACGCACATTGGTGCATGGGGTAAAATGGTCAAATTGCCAACTCATGTGGACCAAGTATCAAATATCAGGCCTAATGATCTGTGGATGCATCTAAATTGCTAGGTACAGAAATAGTCCAACACCAGGAAATCCACATCTACAATCATAAAATAGCTTTTATATTACTATAAAATTTGTTATTAAATAATGGGTGACTCTCTAGTTGAATATTGTTAGAATATAGGTAAATAACAAGTAAAGACAGAACTAAGAAGAGACGAGAAAAGAACGGGGAGAAAAGAGGCAGCCATAGGAGGAGAGATTAGGGTTTGTTAGAACCTAATGATCCCCCTCCCCCTCCCCCCTCCCCCCCATTAATATTATAAAATGTAAGGGGTTGACAATAATACCCTTGAGTACATGTATTGTACCTCTTACAGTACATATACTAGTGTTACAAAACTCCCCCTCAAGCTAGAGCATAGAAAGGGATCATCCTAAACTTGTTACATGACATTTCCAACTGATACTTTCCCAAAACCTTTGCAAGCAAATCCCCTAATTGGTATTCAGACATAAAATATGGAGTAACAATCTGCTTGCTCATCACCAAATCATGAATAAAATAACAGTCTACTTTTGTGCTTAGGGCGCTCATGAAAGACTGGATTACTTGTAATGTAGATGGTTGCTTGATTATCAAACCGAATCTCATGAAGCATCAAGAGCTCCTTCAATGGAGATTCTGAGAGGTACATGCTTTCTCTCCTTATCCTCAGGCACAGCCAAATCTGTTGTTTTTTTTCTCCTCGTCAACATCCTATTGCCTTCCATCTTTACCATCTTGATCAACCCCCGAACAAAACCCTAATCTCATCTATCGTTTCGATTCTCATGGAGCAACGATCAAAGATCGCATTAAATTTGATCAAATCCCTCTACCCTAACAGCTTTCCTCGACAAATGTTTCTCAACTCACCCTCTACTTTAGAAATAATCCACATCTTACCCTCTGCTTCTTTCTTTGGCCAGAGAAGAAGCCACTCTACACCCACAACCTTCCCCTCTTACTCCACCATCATTCACATCCTAATTCATTAATCGGGTTGGTTTCCTAGTTAAGAAGATGATGCAGGTTTTTGCAATTTATAGGGAGACTTCTAGGTTTGATGAAGAAAATGAGGGTAAAACAAGGGTTACGGTTTCACCCCCTTTCAATGGAGATTTTAGGGTAAAGCAAGAATGACATGGTATCTTACAAATGGAAATTCTTAGAAAGCGAGGGTTATGGTCTCTCCCCATTCCAATAGAGATTCTAGGAAGAAACAAGGGTTACGGTCCCTCCCCCTTTTCTATCTTCTGGTTTTATCTTGGAAGATGTCCCTCTGCACCCTTGCTTTACCCTCATTTTCTGGTTCAAAACTGTAACCAAAGATCGAACCAAAAGATAGAAGAAAAGAAAAGGAGAGGATCACCCTTTACCATACTGGCGTCTCCTTTCTACGGCATCATCTCCAACCAATGCATCATCTAGAAGGTAGAAGATGAAGGGTATTTTAGGATTTTTTATTTTTTTATTTTTCAATACCCATTTAGCCAACCATTTTATGCTACATGGCTTCACCAGCATTGAGCTGGATAAATCCGAGGCACAAACAAAAGGAGCAAATTATTTGCCCTTATTAAACGCCCTGGAGGCAATTGCCAAAATATTAGAAAAGAACTAAAGGAGTTTCTTGTGGTCAGGGTGGGGAAAGAGGATCGTTGGCACCATTCTCAATAGAAGAAAGTTTGCCTGCCCAAGCAGTTGGGGGGTTGGGCATAAAAAATATGACTGATGAACAACGTTCTACTAGGAAAGTGGCTTTGGAGATTCAATTTAGAAGAGGAGGCTCATTGGAGGAAAGTAATTGACCCAATATATCGAATTGGGGAGGGTGATTGGGAATCAAAGTAGGTGACATCCACATTTGGGTGTAGCATGTGAAAGGAAATAATGTATGGACAAGCTGACTTTATTCCCAGGGTTTCTATTAAAGTTGGCAATGTTGGAAGGACTGGGTGTGGGGTGTGGGGTTAAGGGCACTGAGTTGTATTTTTTTGTAGAGTCGTATTATAATGCCTAAGTACAAGGGGTTGAGTTGTCTCCAATATGCAAAGCCATTTGGGGAAATCCAGTTCCTACTAGAGTGGAAGCTTTCACTTGGCTTGTGATGAGAAACAAGATTTTGATGGTGGATAATATATATAAAAAAAAAAACGGTGTTCGAACAGATGAAATTTATCAAAAATAAAAACGGAAGATATATGCATGATGTTTGGCATGGAGGAGGGGCGTAGACAACATGTTTTTACAGTGTGTTGTAGCTTCAGTTGTGAGTAGTTTTTCCTAGCATTATTTGATAATTTTGGATGTGCTCGGGATCTATTCAAGAATTGTTTGTCTCATGGTCTATGGGCCTTTTGGGGTGTGAGGAAATTTTTTATGGCCTCTAATTTCATTTGCTATGATTTGGGGTCTATGGACAGAGAGGAATCAAAGAATCAGCTTCTTCAGCAACTATGTGCATGTATTGATGCATTTATATTGAACTGAGCTGGTACGTTAAATGAGTTCAAAGAGGTGGCCCAATCAGATTTGATTTCAAATATGGGGAATTTTGTGGGGCAAGTAGATTTGTAATGTTCTGTCTGTTTTTTTTTTTTTTTTTTGGGCTCTTCCTTTAGGGGAAGCTCTCTTTCCTGTTTCATGCATGTACAGTTATAATAATTACTTCAATGAAAATTTTATACTACTAATGATAAAAAGAAAATAAATTTCCAAAAATAGGAATATGCTTTTCAGCTCCACAAGCTCTCTATGAAGTAAGTCAGATTCACCAAAATGCTTGAAAAATATCTTTAAAAATGGTACTTTTGTGAAGAGATGTATCAAAGAACCATTGATATTATAATATTTCGGCCATATATCGTTGGTTTTTTACAGAAATTGGGGAACATTTTGATGCTATAAAAAGGATTTGATCTGGTGCTCTAATATATAAAACTATAGTCAAAAGAAGATAACAAATAATAGAGAAATAGAAGAATATAACAACTAGCATCACACTAGTTGAACCTAGGAGTCACAGCTAGAGTTGAAAGCATAACAACTTCAAAATCTAGAGTCACACTAGAGAGCAAAGCAATTGTAGGCCTTGAAACTTCATTCAACCATCAATAATCAATTCGATAATAATAATATTAAGAGGTTTTTTTTTTTTTTTTTTGGATAGTAAACTTTATTAAAGAAGCAAAATAATTAGAATACAACAACAAGGGAACAAATCCCTACAAGCACCCCTTAGGAAGGCAATTATTAAAAAACACAAACAAAGAATTAGCCCCCCAATTAGCCAACTTATCAGTCTGACTCTTATCAACATCGGACAAAGAAATAGACAACAAGGACATTAATTCCCAAAACTCATAAATTGTTGGGAAAGGAAACTGATGCAAGGTGAAAATCCCAACCCAATCTGGGGTTTTGGGCGGATCAGTCCAAGGCATTCGGGCAACATAAGAAAAAGGACCATTAAAGAGGAGGTTTGTGACTGAGTGAAAAGGTTTTCTATAGGGTTTTCTTGTTGAAGGGTTTCTTCAAGGTGAGAGAACAGTTTCTTCCTTAGGCTGTAAGAGAAGAGGTTAGAGAAAGGGTTTCATCTCAGGGTTTTGAGATGTGATAGAGTGTGAGAGAGAGGGGAGCGAGAAAGCTTGTAATCTTCCATTATAGTGAAATTGTTTCTTGTGTGGCTCAATGGTTTCTCCTTAGTTTTGGGGTTTTCCACGTAAATCTTTGCGTTGTGGTTTCTTGTGTTTTCTTGTTTATTCCGCATTTATTATTACATCCCAAGGAACTCTCATCAAGAGGTTTACAATCCTAACAAGTAGTATTAGAGTCAGGTTCTTCATTGAGAAGGAAAGAGGCAGTTCCAAATTCACAGTTAGTGATTCGTTAGAAGCCAAGGTTTGGGATTTTGAAGAGTTTTTTATTCAAATGGAAGCAATGGGAGCCATAGGAGAAGATTATACAAGGTTTGCTATTGAGAAGTTTAATTGTGTGAATTTCACATACTGGAAGATGCAGATAGAGGACTATCTCTATCATCCGTTTGGAGGAAAAACGAAGAAGCTTGTGACAATGTCGGATGCTGACTGGGATGTGCTTGATAAAAGAGCCCTAGGTATGAATCATCTCTCTCTATTGTTGTCGGTTGCTTTAAATATTTCTAAGGAGAAACCCACGGAAGATCTCATGGTTGCCTTATTTTGGATGTATAAGAAACCATCAGCGTCCAACAAGGTGTTTTTGATGAAGAGGTTGTTTAACATGAAGATGGGTGAAGGCGGAGGTGTTGCTGAACATTTGAATGAGTTCAACACGGTTACCTGTCAGTTATCTTCGATAGACATCACCTTTAATGATAAAGTTAAGGCCTTGATGTTGTCTTCTTTGCTAAAGAGTTGGGATGGTTTGGTGATGGCCTTAAATAATTTCTCAAGTTCGGGCATACTCAAATTTGATGATGTGGGAAGTGTTATACTCAGTGAAGAGGTTCAAAGGAAATCTTCGGGAGATTCATCGATGAGTGGGAGTGCTTTGAATATGGAAAGAAGATGAAGGTTGTCAGTGAAGGGATCTGGGAGTAGCAGGTCCAAGTCCAGAGGAAAAGGCAGGGTGCAATGTTTTTATTGCAAGGATTTTAGCCATATAAAAAGGGATTGCTCGGAACGTGCTAACAAAAACAGAGGTGATAGTCCCAATGGTGGTATTGTAGCGGTTGCGATGCAAAAGAAAGATAAACAAAAGGAATATCGTGGAAATGCGTTCACAGTCTCCAAAGGTATAGACACTTTCTCAAGATGAGTGAATATTATATTCACGTGTCTTGTTCATATATGCTCTAGGAGAGAATATTTTGATATGTTTCAAGAAGAGAAGATAAGTTTTATGTATCTTGGTGATGGACCCAAATGTAACATCACGGGTGTTGAAACAGTGAAGATCAAGATGTTTGGAGTGGTCCGTACTTTGGGTGGTGTGATATATGTCCCAAAGATGCAGAGGAATCTAATATCACTAGGCTGTTTGGACTCCAAGGGGTGCAGATATTCAACTGCAGGTAGAGCCATGAAAATCAAGCGAGGTTGTTTGGTCCTAATGAAGGGAGAAAGGTGTCAGGATGGATTATATCGTCTGAGTGGGAGTACATTAACAAGCGGTATTCCTTTGACCTTGATGGGTAGCCAAAAATAGAGGGCATGGAATAATCAACACTAATGTAGGGCCTCTTTCGCAGATAATGCAAAGAGAGTTGGTGCGGCTTTCTAGGTGACAGTAGATAATGAGGGAGTCCTTGTGATTAGGGAGGACGGATCGAGGTCTCTCTCTAGAGTTGACTAGCTAAGTTGACTAAGGGAAACTACACATGGTTTGGTCGTGATCAAGTCAAATGGTGCAGGACTAAATTGACTTGATGGTGTGTGTAGCGGCATTTCTTGAAGGCCAGTGGTTGTTTAAAGTATTTGCAGACAAGATACATAGCAAGTGGTATCAAGACTTGGTGGAGGTGCATTTCAGGTATATAGCGCAGGGTTCACTAAGAAGGACAGGTGCAAATGATTCTCCAAGATGAGTTCCGGGGTGAGAGCCAAAGGTGGAGTGTGGTGCACATGTCACAAGGTTGATGTCTTAACAAACAAGTGGGTGAAGACAAAGTTCAATAGGAAGTCTTCAAGGGACTGAGTGTCTTTATGTCCAACCAAAAAAGTCGGAAGAGATCAAGGTTAGTGGCATGATTTGAATATAAGAATTAAGAAGAGTTATAAGGTCACGGGAATGGAAGAGGTCTCATCACACGTTGTAAGAGAAAGTCGCCATGGAAGACCATCAATCTCCAAGTGAGAGATTGTTGGGAATAGAGACTGATGCAAGGTGAAAGTTAAGGACCGATATGGGGTTTTGGGCGGATCGGTCTACGACATTCAATCAGCACAGGAAAAAGGACCAGAATGGCCCGAACGCTGAAGGTGGTGAAAATCTTGAAATAAATTTAGAAAGTTCATGGGAGAGTGGGATTTCACTCTAGGTCGACTTCTAAGTTCTATATAAAGACTCTATGGTCATTTAGGGTTGTAAGAGGAGGTTTGTGACTAAGTAGGGTTTCTCTAGGGTTTTCTTGTTAAAGGGTTTTTTTAAGGTAAGAGAACAGTTTTTTCCTCAAGCTGTGAGAAAAGAGATTAAAGAAAGGATTTTATCTCAAGGTTTTGAATTGTGATAAGAGTGTGAGAGAGAGGGTAAGCAAGATAGCTTGTAATCTTCCATTATAGAGAAATTGTTGAAATTCCCGAAATAGTGATCCAAAGATCCTAGAGGGGGGTGAATAAGATCACTAGACTTTTCAAAAAAGAAATTTTTAACAATTTAATCATCTTTCTTATTTTCTTAATATTAACGTAAAATGCAGCGGAAAGATTAATAAGCAAAACAATCACACTATGATTTTATCATAGACCACTACTCTCTGTCATGAACTATAGCATAACCTATAGTAGAGCGGGAGACGGGCAAATAGATTACCGAAGGTTAGTTAACTTAATTAAGTTACTTAACCTTAGCTAAAGTCACTTGTTCTATGTATTGGTCAATTTGCATTACCAAATTAAGCACAATGCACAAGACAAGATAAAGAATAAACACCACACAAAGAACACGATTTTTATAGTGGTTCGGCACTCTAGGCCTACGTTCACTCTCAACCAACTTACCCCGAGCCTCTCTATTTTTATTAATGGTTCTAACCAACTATTACAGGAAAAATATAAAACCTGAAATTTACCTACAAGTATCCACGGAATCCTCCTTCTTGTAGATGCACTCCCAATGTCTCCAGTGGGCACGCTCGGCCCAATGTCCGATGGACTATGCTTCACTTGACTTCGGCAAATGTGATGAAAATCTGTTGTCGGTGGCTCTGGCAAAGGTTATAACTTTGTGAAGATGTGGAAAATCTTCTTACTTCGGGTTGCCCCTTATGTAAGCTAATTTGACTATGTAAAACCCACTATTTTGCTTCAAATGAATGTAACTAAAAGATTTGGAAAGCTCTCTCAAGACCTTGAACTAATTTAACAATGGTGGAAACAATCTCAAAGTTATAAGCCAATAGAAATTTAACTCATACGATTCTGGGCACTTTCTTTAACATGAATTCACAAATATTTGACTATGGATTCAATCATGTGTGTTGTGTATGTTATTGGGGCTCAATAGCCTATTTATAGAGTGAAAAAAGAGATTCAAATCATCCCCCAACAGCTTTATTACAACAGTCAAAAACTAACCGTTAATGACAACTCGCGGATTTGAAAATTCAAATTTTCCGCATCTGAACCAGGCCTGGCTGAATTTGGACCGGTCCTAGCACCCACCCAATTGGGTGCACTCTGTCGGACCAGTCATGAAATAGTTTAGACCAGTCCCGCCTGTTTTTTTATAATTTCTTGGAAATTTTACATCCGGACCTGTCACACCATTTTTCCAGACCTGTCCCACCAATTTTCCGAACCTATCCAAACTTCAAGACCGGTCCAAAAACATCTAGGACCAATCCCAATTAGGGATGCAAGTATCCGATTACTATCCGAATCCGGTTTATTTTCGTATTCGATTAAAGCAAATACGGATATATTTATATCCATTTCAATTAAATATCCGTTCGTTTAAAAAATATCTGATTATAAATTAACCAAATACAAATATATATACATCTGTTTCAACTAAATAACCGTATTTGTTTATATATATATAAAATATTAATAGTCATATTATAATATTGTAAGTTATTTTACTTTATAAATACTATTGTAGGTTATGTTGCATTCCTTTTAACATTATTCCTAACCTAATGGATACAAATATGTTAACTTAACTTAATGAATTTGTTTAATCGGATATATCCGTATTCGTATCCGATATTCGACTAACTAAACGGTTACAAATATGAAACTATATGTATCTGATTTGATTAAATATCCATTCGTTTAAAAAATATTTGATTATAAATGAGCCAAATACAGATATACTAATATCTACATCGAATCCGGCTCATTTGCATCCCTAGTCCCAACGCCCTGATTTTAGCTTTTTATGATTTTTTTTCTTATATTTTTCTTGGTCCATGCTATGGGCATTGTCCCTTGGGTTTAGGTCTTTGTTTAATACTTCATTTTAAGTGTATTTAGACATAAAGTTCATCCTCTATACCCCAACTTACCAATTTTTGCGAATTTGCCTTCGATTCCTAGAGTTGGCTTTTTAGAGGTAGCTTGTTCTTGAAACTTTGAATTTCTTTAACACATGCTTGAGTCTCTTTGGCTTGTGGTCATTTCGGCTTAGAATCCATCTTCTTGGCGCTTTCCTAAACTCTATACTTGGACTAACATGAACACACAAAATACATATAAAGTCCTATTACATAACTACTACAGTACATGTACACACTTTGTTTTGAACCAGACATTAACAATACAAAAATACCTAACAATTGTTTCTTGTGTTCCGTGGTTTTTCCCCGGTTTTGGGGTTTTCTATGTAAATCTTTGTGTTGTGGTTTCTTGTGTCCAAGGCTTTCTTCGAGTTGGAAACGAATCAAACGGATGAGGATAAACTCCTCTCTCGCCCAACCCATTAGAGAAACCAGCTAATCAAGGCGTAAGATGTTTGTTTATTTTGCATTTATTATTGCATCCAAGAACTCACATCCAGAGGGTTACGATCCTAACATAAATGGCAGAAGCCAAACACCAATAACCTATACAGTTCCCCAACCCCCAACTAATAACCACCACCGAGTCACCCTTCACATCACAACCTTTCAACGTAAAACGGTTCAATTCGCTCAACCCCATCAGAAGGCTCATAGCTTCAGCTTTTATGGCATTACACACCCCCAAAGTCCCACAAATAACTTGAATAACCATTTGATCATGATCCCGAATCACACACGCAAAACCAGCTTGACCTAGATTGCCTTTAGAAGCACCATCAAAATTGAGCTTAAGGGAACCTAAAGGAGGAAGAATCCAAGATAACAACTATTTCCTTCTCATGGGGTGGATCCATTTTAATGAGGCCCAAACTCTCAAGAAAAGAGTGGGAGGAAAGCTTTCGAATTCATTAAGCATAGAGAACCAACTGCTCACTTCTCTCAAAATAGAATCAATCACTTCACCTTTAGAGCTGAATTTCTCTTCAAAGAGCCTTTTATTCATTTCCTTCCAAACACCCCACATCACCCCATGCATAAGACTATCCAAAAACAATTTTGTTTGATTCCCTTACCCACCCTCATACCATTGACAAACAAAAGTTTTAATATCATCTGGCCAAACATGAGTTCTACTCATATTGGAAAAAAAAATAATTACAAAGAGCCAATGTAAAGCTGCAATGAATAAATATATGTTTGGAGGATTCTCCCTCTTTCTTACATAGAATACACCATTGAGGGGAAAATGTCACATGGGGTCTTCTTCCCTAGAGCACATCCATAGTATTAATGCGATTAAGGACTATTGACCACATGAAAGATTTCACCCTAAGGAGGGCCTAGGGCTTCCAAATCCCTTTTATAGGGAAAGTCAAATCAAAGTTTTGGGAAGGAAGCAAGGCTTGAAAGAAAGATTTCCATGAGAATGTCCCAGAAGACTCAAGGGTCCAAACCCACTTGTCAAGAAAGGATTTTGAAATGAAAATATTCTTCAAACTAGACAGCAAAGGGGCAAAGAGATCTACCCCCCAGCCGAACGGATCCCTTGTGAACATCAAGTTCCAAGAGTGACCACTCAAGGAGGGGGAGAACACATCAATAATAGCCGCATCTCTTTGATCGGATAATCTTAAAAGTTTTAGTTGGGCAATGGACAAACACTGGTTCCCCCACCAGATATCATCCCAAAATGTAATCAATTTGCCATTACCCACCACAAGCCGAACATGGGGGAGGAAAAGGGGGTAAAACTTAATAATTTGTCTCCAAAGTAAGGACATGGAAGAAGATATACGGCGGGAACAGTCCCATCCATTAAGATCCTTCCCATACTTGTTGCAAACTATGAATTTCCAAAGAATCTCCAATGCCATTTCCCAAGCAAGGTTGAATTCCTCTCCTTTAGGTTACCAATTCCTAAACCACCATATTCCTTAGGCCTACCGACATCCTCTCAATTCACCAAATGATCTTTTTTTACCTTACCCCCTTCCCAAAAGAGATCCCATTGACATTTCTCTAAAACCATGCTCACCTTCCTAGGCATTTGAAAAAGTGGCATATGGTAAACAAGCACATTGGACATGGTTGCCTTAACGAAAGTTATTCTTCCCCCCCGGAGAGATATAAGACTTCTTCCAACCCGTCAACTTCTTATGAACTCTTTCCACTACAAGGTCCCAAAAACTATAGCTCTAGGATTGCCCCCAAGTGGCATACCCAGATATTTTAGAGGCCACGACTTGACCCAACAACCAAAACTTTCCGCATATGAAGATAAGGCCACGTCATCCACCCCAATGCCAACCCATCCTTGATTATACAATATTAACTTTGAGTCCCAAAATACACTTTTAGATTTTTGAAATGAGCATTAAATTTGGGACTTGATCTATACTTCCACAAAACATATGGTATTGTCCGCAAACTGCAAATGAGTGACTGAGGGGCCATTTCGGTTGGCTTCAAAACCCCTAATAAGTCCATTGTCAACTGCTTTTGTCATCAAAACAATAAACCCATTCATCACCAGCAGAGTCAAGAAAAACAGAGACAGAGGATCCCCCTGTCTTAACCCTCAAGAAGGAAAGAACCCTTTTAAGACCCCATTTATCATTACTGAAAGTGGGCATGAACTAAGCATCCCATTATCGATCCAATCCATCTACTCTCAAAACCTTTTTTTTTCATAGTCCATTGGAGAAATTCCCAAACCACCATATCAATCTTACAAACCAAACCCTGCTCTTTCGACATTCTCCTTCCAACAACAAGCTTGTTTGCTACAAGGATACCATTATTTGCCTCCCTTTTACAAAAGTGCCCTGAGAATTTGACACCCCCCCCCATAACATTACTTAGCCTCATAAATAAAACCTTAGCAATTATTTTATACAAACTACTAACAAAACTTATTGGCCGAAAGTCTGAAAAATCACTTATATCTTCCTTCTTAGGAATAAGGACGATAAAGCCACCATCTTGTTGATGGTGTCTCTTTCATAGAATTCGTTGAACACTTTCATAAGATCTTCTTTAACAATCTCCCAGCATTCTTGGTAAAAGAGAGAAGAGAAAGCATCCGGCCCCAGGGATTTATCCTTACCTATGCTAAAAACAGTCTCCTTAACTTCCTCTTTTGAGAAACAACATTCTAGACAAGAGGCCCATTTTTCATCCACACAACTTGAGAACAAGTTGTCAATGAACGGTCTTTCCTTTTCTTCCTTAGCATATAACCTAGAGAAGAAACTAATGGCTTCATCCTTGATCATCTCCACATCAAAATCTACATCCCTTGAATATTCATTCTAGTAATCAGACTTCTCCTTTTCTTTCCACTAGCCACTTTAAGAAAGAACCTAGTGTTGTTGTCACCTTAGCCTTTTGCTTCTAGTGAAATTCCTCCCCCCTTAGCAATACATCCAACTCTCCCAAAAGAGCATTTTTCCTATTTGCTTCTTCCTCTTCAAGAAAACCACTCTCCTCCACCTTTTTATCAATCCCCTGAATATCATCCCAAATCTTTTGCTTATTTACTTTAATTTTCCCAAAGTGTTTTTGTTCCACTTTATCAACTTTTTCTTCACATAATGAAGCTTTTTCATAAAGCAAAAGCCTTTCCATCCAAAAACTTCACACTTATCCACAACATCTTCACATAGCCTTTGAAAGAGAAATGTAATGTCCACATATTTTCGAATCTAAAGGGTGAGGGCCCAAAGTTTATTCGGGAAGTAGAAAGAAGGATTGGCCAGTGATCCAAGGTAATCTTAGGGAGTGCTTCCTGCGAAAATTGAGGATACAAATCCTCCCAACTATTAGACACCAGAAATCTACCCAGACGGCACAAAATAGACAAAGCATATGTATAGTTTTTACATTACAAACTTTCCAAATCCCACTCTAATTAAACTTCCAAAAAAATAAAACTCTTAATAGCTATTTCCCATCACAAAGTGATACCCTAGCCATTACTTTCCGAAATCATATCGGATTCCCAAGATCTTGGACTTGTTTGAAAGGTAACTGGATAATCTTTCAAATAACACCAAAATCAACGCAAATGGAAAATTTTTAACCTTCCAAAATAAGACCTAAAGAAATGTGACAGAAATAGATCTTTCACTTTCTTAAAAACAATAAAATCTATTATAATTGGAAATAAATAGAAGCCCCTAAACTGATTGATAATAAACTAATCTAGATTAACCTAAACTGAAAAAATTAATAATTAGTTTCATACAAAATATTAAACCCAAAATACCACTGCATAAGCCCATAAAAATTGAGTATGGGCTGTTTCTCGTTCAGCATCATTTATATTCTGTTAGATTTTTTTTCCACACCCCAATAAGCAGGGAAACAATTTCCCTAGTTTTTTATTTGTGCCCCAAAGAAGTACGGAAGTTTCGGCAAAAAATTCAAAATTTATGCCATCTACCTTACTCATTAGACATTTGATGCATGTTTGCAAGTATTAACCTTCTTATGACCACTTCCGCATACAAAAGTCTTGAATTTGGAGGGGCTGAAAATTTCCATAAAGCCTTGAAGGGGAAAGAACCAGTGGCCTAATCTAAAGATCAAAGGACTCTCAAAAAAGGATCTAGATGTACAGGAACCAGTGACATTGAAGGAGTAAATTCTACAATCCCGGTCATCCTGTGACGTGAAGATATCACTCGAGAATTAGGAGTGCTCCTATGTCTTCTATCTCAATATTTCTCAAGCCCTTACGAAAATCAGGAAAGAGCGAAAGGGAGACATAAAGACAGTCTGATAAGTTTTTATTTTCTGGGAGGAACTGATTATAAACAAGAGTATTTCAAGCAAAGAAAAAGACTTCTCCCCACCAAATGTAATCCCATACTCTTTTCCTACGTTATATCTAATGAATGGAAAGAGCAGATAAAGTGGCACACATGCCAAAGATGGAGACCACTATTTTTTTTTTTTTTTTTTTTTGGTCTTCCATGGGGACCATTATTGAACAATCTTACTTGGAATATCTCCCATTTCAATGTATCAAACCAAACTTATGATCTCAACCATATTAGCTATTTGACTTCTTTTTTTTTCTTGTAGAGGGCGGGGGGGGACATATACCAAATTATATTTTTGGCTGTTAAAAAAATAAGGTGGCAGATATGGTTAGAATCATCTGACTGACTGAAATTTAACCTATAATTTTATACAAGTATACTTTACTGGCTGAAAAAAGAATCATAGATTAAGGTTTGTTCTTAGTGATTTATTTTCAAAATTGTAGATGAAAATAACTTGCAAAATAAATTACCTGGAAATAAGAGACCAGCAACTTGGCCAAACGCGAATTTGTCTTATTCGCAGAAAGACCATGTTTCTTGCACAAATCTTGAAGCTCTTTGCGTGGGAGGTTGCGGTAGAAGTCTTCATCTTCCAGATTTTCCATCCACTTGATCTCAAAAACTTTAAAAATTAGACACATTGTCCACCCTAAGTAAATCTCAATATGCTTGAATAAAAACGAAAACCAATTGATACAACAAGCTCATGCTAAATTAAGAACAGCCATATAAACTCATTTAAGAAATGAAGTGAGCTTACACCATAGAGATAGAAATAATATTTTAAAAAATATGTGACTCAAAGAATTCACATTGATGCCATGGTTAGATGTGAAGCATCACAATTTCCAAGATCAGAGAGCATCACAAACCACTACAGCACAGCATTACACTGGTGAAAATGGCCCATGACACGTGTTATTTCTAGTGACACCTTGCTTAGCTAGCTCATCTACTAAAGATTTAGCCAACCTAGGTATAATGGAACGAGATGCTCATCAAGGACAATGAGGTGATAGCCTTGCAAGGACCTCCTCTACCAAATACAAACCAACCAATCACAATTGATGAGTCTCCTTTGATTATCAGTATTAATATTTAAGTGACAATGTCACAGGGCCCCATATCCTTAGACCATACACTAGCTACTCCAATTTATCACCTTACAAGGATGCTACTTTTAGGTCAAAACAGATATTTGGATCTAACAATGATGCAGCACCAGCCTTGAAAAGGCTGTTATAAGTGGGTAGACAACCAAAGGACCATAACAAAGCTGTATCAAGCTATGAAGAACTATTGTAGACTGTATAAGGCTAACAGATAGGATTATTGAGTCTTAGGTAGGCCAAAACAGCAAGGTTATAAAGTACTGGTAGAATCAATTTTAGACTTATAACAAGGACAAAACAGTTCTTCATAGCTTGACACAGCTTTGGTATGGTCCTTTGGTTGTCTACCCACTTATAACAACCTGTCCAAGGCTGGTGCTGCATCAAATTTGGTATCAGAGTCCGGTTCCAACTTGTCCTTACATAGTTGGGATCCTTGGGTCATTAACTTGCTGATCACAGTGTCTCTTTCAAAATCCCTAATCTGATCCTTTTGTTAAGTCATTAGCACACTGTAGGTGTTTGTATTAAGTCCTCACACAAAACAACAATACAAGTTCACCTACTAAAACTTGTCCAAATTCTTTTAAATTTGGGACAGTAGTGTATTTGGACCTTAGGAATAACTCTGCCAAAAATCAAAAAAAAATTATGTACAACCAAGGGTATTTTGGTAATTTCACCACTTTTGCTTCGAATTTTCCAGCATTGGTTTTTTTGTTATTCCATTTTGGAAGGGTGTTTCCTTATATTGTTTTAATCTTATTACCATGTTGGTTAGCCACATTTTGTCCTGAATTAAGTCCACAACTAGGAGGATCTTATTCTTTAGATAAGTGATGTGAAGACATGGGGTTTACCATTGAGCATCCTTTTACTTTCCCGCATGGGCAAATTATCATGATCATACTTAGTGATCAATATGAAGACAATTACATATCTCCTAGGTTGGTTAGAAGATTATCCGTACATCCAGAGGCTAGATCATCTTGTTTTTATGAGGATGATTATTTTATTGTTCAATTTGAGTGCAGAGAGTTTATTGGTAGTGCCAAGTGCTTCTTTGACAAAAGTCTCCATGGAAAATCATCCAATGATTCTAGGCAGAACATGGTTGGATGAGAGGAAGACTAATTTTTCAAAAACATCTAATGCTCTACGGGTTTGTAATGGTGGAATATGTTATCAATTCTAAGTCAGGTCTTTTGTTATGCGACCATTTCTTTTAGACTTGTCAGATAAAGTGTCTGATGATATTACAAGAAAGGCATAAAGTTTTTCTTATACATGTAAATGATGCACATTTGGAAGGTGTGAAGAGGCTACAAGCCATCAGTGATAAGATCCAACTTCTTATTTAATTGAGGAATGCAAAGGTGGATGACTCCAAATCTGAGATTGTAGCACATGCAATAGGAATACAGAGTATAACAAAAAAGACTGAGGTTGCATTACCTAATGATGAGCTATAAGTGGTGGAAAAAAAGTCTAAGGTGGAAGTTCAGGAAGATGAAACCAAGACCACAAATGAATACAGTAATGTGGAAGACATCGGGATGACTAGTGATGATCAGATTAATGAGCTAGCAGAGTCCACAGATGAGTATTTCTTTGTTGTCCTAGTTTGTGACCAGCTAACTGACGATATTTCAGTTCTCATTCAAACCGAGATTTACCCATTTTGACAGATGCACGTGTTCTTGACTCTATAGTGATTCCCGAGACTGTTGCTCCAGTCCAAATTCAGCAGGATGAGTACTACAAAGTGTTTCCGTTATCGGTTGCCTATCAGGAGACAATTACCTACTCTGAGATCATTCTTACATCTAACACTTGCGAGCAGACGGGTTTGCATCATAATATCATAGTTGGTGGATATGGTTCGTAGTTGATTAGTGTGAGTTCTCACATCATACTGATTATTTCCTTCTATAAAACTCGAGGTCGAGTTTTTTTAACAAGGGGGGTTTGATGAGGACATGAGAGCAAGGTGGGGACCACACTTGGCATTGGTTGGGTCCACGCATGGAGTGATTATGAAATATGCAATGTGATATGGGTTTAGTAAAGGTCTTATAGGGGGTAACATTTATTTTATGTGTCCATGGTAATAAAGCCAATAGTTACAAGATTTTGGGTTTTTGTTTTTGTTTAGAGTATTCCCATTTTTTATGTTTAACCCACTTTTCCAATGGGAAAAACTTACCATTTTGTCTAGATTTTGGTTTCATTAGATAGGTTATTCAGTTACCTTTCTAACGAAACCAAGATTGCGCAAATTCGATGTAATTTGGGAAAGTTATGATCAAATTACTAAAGAGGTATCAGTATATATATAGTCTTAACTTTTAGTTGTTTTAATTTTTAGAAAAGTGAGTTTTAGAAAGTTTTATGTTTTAGAAAACTTGGCTAACAAGTTCAGAATTTTTAGGAAGTTTCCAATTTTAGCAAGTTTCTAATTGTTAAAGGTTGTAAATCTATTTAAAGGCACTCCTCCCTATAATTTTATAATGAAATTGATTGATAAAAGAAAAATCTTTGTTTTCTCTCTACAAGATAAGGAGTAATTCTCTCTTCTCCAAGCCATGGTGCCAAGATTGGAGACCTTGGTTGGTGATTTTCAAGAAACATGAGGTTGGTGATTTCTTCATAAGGTATCTATCTTTTTCTCTATCTTCTTCTCTTTTTTCTCTTTTTCATTCTCTTTTTCTTCCTTTTCTCTCTCTTTTATATTTTTGTTGTTTACTAGTTTTTCAAAAGACCCATCTTCTCAAGTGTTTCTTAAACCCTATTAATACTCAAACCTCAAAATCAATTTTCCAATCTTTTATGAAATTCTTTGATTAAACCCATCTAATTTAATCGGAATTTCATGAAATTTTAACTAGAACCCTTAAACATGTTAGAAACTACCCTAAAATTTTCAAATTTTCCTTATATGTCATAGGGGTATTTTGATAATTTTCAAAAAAAAATTGCCCAAAATTACAGAAATACCATTTTTGAGTCTTTTTCCTTATTTTCTTCTTCTTTTATGTTCTTTTTCATTCTAACATTTATTCTACCATTCTATTTCTTGATTTTCCCTATTTTGTGACTACTTGATTACTTTAAAATTCAATTCCTGAAATATTGTGTTTCTACACATTGAATCTCATAATTATTTGAGCCTCTTAGAATTATTCTTTATCAAATTTTGGCATCTTTCACTTG
>JAOXJP010283098.1:0-19347 GCA_025762735.1 Platanus orientalis | reverse complement strand
TATATATATATATATATATATATATATATATATATATATATATATATTTGTTTATTTGTTTTAAAACCCGTAACTATTGAAAGTACGATAAAATTTTAAATTTTTAAAAATGTATATTGATCGAATATTCTATATTTTCTCGAATTTTTAATATAAAAGCATATTAAACAACACAAACATAGCTCTGGAAGAATTATTTTTTGTTGTTGGGTTGTTTTTCATACCGAATTTATTATTTTCAAAATCATATTATACCCGAACCATTCCTGTACCATGTGCTTGTTGTACCCCAAATTGCTAACCATGGTTGAGATATGCTGTTATAGTTTCAGCAGCTGTTGAAGCCATATGGATGTGACATACAGATAGCATATTTTTGGGTGGAGGGTGTTATCGTAATCTTCCACCATCTATAAGGTTGATTGTCCCCTGTCTAATGGCAACAATATCCTTCACATAGCTATCTGTCAGCACCAAGACAGCTTCAACTGATTTATTGCTGTCAAAGCTTCAGCAGTAGCAAGATTTGGACTGGTTGGGAAGCATTCCAATCAAGTACAGTTGAGACATGTGACACATCCATGTCAAATACTATCCAAATTTAAAGTGGGGCTTCCAAATAATGGGACCCATTAACACTTCTAATCACAATTATAGAGTCCAGACCAGCTAGGCCATCTAAACCAGAAACTTTAAATTGAACTTTGAAAGGCCGGTTCAGTTTGAGACTGATTTGCATATAAAGCAGATTGAACCGGATGACCTGACTCTTTATGTTAGACCAGGTTACTAAGTAATTAAACCGAATGATTCGGGTAAATTGGACTAGTTGAATTAAATGTTATTTATTATATTTATGATGGGTTGTTTGTCTGGATGGACTCATTGGACGGACCGGATTAATAAACCGGACCTTCGGGTTGTTTATTGTTCCAATCTAACAGGTGGGAAAGGCTGAATTGATGCAGATATCCATTATCTGAACAGCATCTAACAGTAGCCAACATGGAAACAAATCATGTGGGCGTAGTGGGCACAGAAAAGAAGGAAGAATGGAACAGTCAAAAGATTTGGTTATGAAGATTTTGATAGCCATCAACAACGACAACTCTATACAGTTTGGCTTTCAGTGCTTTAAATCACAACGAGATCCTTCCACTTAACCTACTTGGGCCTACTGATTCTAAAAGCAAAAAATGACATATTTTGGTCGTCACTCTCTTCTTTTATGTTCTTTCTGTATAATTACTTTTTGTTCTTGTAAAGGAGAATGATTGTCTGTGTTGACACAGGCCTATGTAGGCCTGCCATTGATTATTGATTGATACAAGATGTGTTTTTGAATTTGTTGTCTCTATTTTTACACCTAAACACTTTTTTGAACCCCAAACACAACAGGTGTCAGCTTATAATTCACCAAAAACACTACACTACACACTTTTTCATCACCTAACATTTTCTTCCTTAATAAATTATTAAAATTATATAGTTTTTAAGTAATAATTTTAGTTAGAATTTTCCCCCTCTTATTTAGCTTGTGAGTGTTAAAGTAGATTCCTGTCTGATGGTTCCAATGGTTGTTTTTAAGTCACCAACCATAGTCCCGCCTCCCTCTCCTCCCTCTCTCTCTCAACCTTATGACTCACAAAAGGTCGGTGAAAAATAAATAACCTACCCTTGAACGCTAACTATCCACTTCTTCTGTTATCAGATAAGTCTTCTTGGAGGAAGAAGGAAAATTGGGTTGAAGTACTTAAGAATAAGTAGTTGGTTAAACCCTGATTTTTGTCAGATTATTATTATTATTTGTTCTTACCAAACAGAATAAACCTAAGCATTTATTGTTTGTTATTCAATCTTTTCAAATTGAAACTTTCTTTGTTTTTTTTAATAGGTAAATTGAAACTTCAATTACCTCTCTTTGGGGATACTGTTATGTGGTTTATTAGAGTTTATAAATGGGTTTTTAATTTATTTATTTAACATTTAATGAGTGTGGCTGAGATGGGGATGTTAAGATGGATGGATGACAATGTTAGAAAAGTTAAATCAGAAAGAATTTCTTGGCAAGAATTTAAGGATAGCACCAATAATGATGAAGTCAACTGAGACGAATTGGTCATGTACAACAAAAACTAAAGGTTGCACCTATGATAATACATATGGTGCAAGTCAAAGGCATAAAAGAACAATACGAAGGTCAAAATGACTTGGGTTGGAGTATTGAGATGGAAGATATGACCTTAGATAGAGTAGAATGATGGAACATAATTCGTGTAGCCAGCCCCAAGAAGTTGAGATAAACCATTGCTGAGTTGAGTTGTAAAATAGCATATTATTTTTATTATTATACAATAGGCACTAGAATGTGAAATTTATCAAACAAATATGAATTTGAGAAACACCCACTCAATTAGATCGTTTGGCTGCTCAGGAGGAACAGCCACTATGGAAACAAGAAATACCTTGAAACAAAATTCTTAATTCGAAACATACATTCATGTGAGAAACGGGTTTCCCTGTAACTAATGATCAGTTCATCCATGATTTATATTTAATTAACCTAAAAATTGGGATATGTTGTTTTATTCTACTTTTAAATTAAAATTTGTATATATATATATTGTTCTTGTTATTTATTTATTTTTACCCAATATGATAAATTTAGTGGAAATTTCAATAAGTTTGTGTAAATTATTTCATAAATATATGGATTGTTTTGTTCGCATTTACAAATACAAAAAAAAAAATAAAAAATTAGGGTCTGTTTGACAGCCACCTCTAATGTAATCATTTCATTTTAAATTACCAAAGCATTTAAGCCATAAAGTGATGAACTCATTCAGATTTATACTGATTTGTTAACTGAAATTAGAAATGAAGTCATCTTAGGTTTTTTATAAAATGAAATGATATATGTTATCAGGTGTAAAATGAAATGATGTTTCATAAAAAGATATCAAGTACATATGAAATGAAATGAAATGAAATGAAGTCATCCTAGGTTTTTTATAAAATGAAAGAGAAAGATCATTCATTGATGAGTAAAATCCCATTTTATGTGGACTACAATCTATTGTTAGAATATGTCCACTGCAAAAATATAGCAGGCTATTACAATGGTTTTTTTAGCATCGGTCAGCATAACCGTTGCAATAGTTGGGTTATATCCACGGTTTACGACCATCGGTATAAATACCAAAAAACTAATAATTATTCCAATGGTTTTATAGACGACTGCTAGTAGAATTATTTTTCTAGTAACAGTTCAAATTAAACCTCTACAATAAGTTCAAACCCCCCACCAAAAAATAATAATAATAAAACAAATAAAGAAAGAAAAAAAAGCAGTTTTGTGACCCATTTCCACTCCCTCTTTCTATTTATTCTCCTTCTCTCCTTCTAATTTCAATTTTGCATCATAAAAAAAAAAATCAGTTTTTGGATACTATTGCTACTCGCTTTCTATTTCTTCTCCTTCTCTCTTTTTAATTTTCATTCTCAATATCACTATATCTTTCTTCTCTTCTCACAATATTCTCACATTGATCTTGCTTGCCCTCTCTCGGTACCTTTCTCTCTTCTATTATTTTGGGATGGGGGAATTGGGATTTTGAGAAATCGACATCTCCCTCTCTCGTATTGGAACAGGGGCACTTGGATTTTGATAAAATCGGCAGCTCCTCTCTCATCATCCATGTCTCGTTCGATTGTAGCAGCATCTCTTTTGTCAAGACGACTGCAAAAAATGTATACTCTCCCCTAAATTGTTGCTCTCTCTCTCCCCCATCTTTCTCTCTCATTGTTGCCCTCTTTCTACTATATTCCTTTTCTCTCCTCTCTCAAACAATTGATGCACTATTTCTTTTTTCTTGTTTTCTTTCTCGATCTCATTCTCTTGTCACTGTGTATCTCATGCTTTTAGGGCTTTTTTACCCTCTCTCTCTCATCATTGCCCCCACTCTCAGTAATCTATTCGCTCCTAACTTTATATATCTTCTCTTCTCCCTAATCTCTTCTCTCTTAACTAATGATTGATGACTATTTGTTTTCTTTTCTATTTTGTAGTGAGTAGGAGTGGATTCGCTTGCACGATGCCCCTTTTTGTCCAACTAAGCTTTGAATTCAAGTAAGTTTGAACAACGTCTTCTTCTTATTCTTCTTTTGTATCTGTTTTTCTTTTTCTTTTTCTTTGTTTGTAGCTGATTTAATAAATATTTTTTCTTTTAATTCCCATGTTTGGCTTAATTTCTTTTTCTTTGAATTTTTCTTTCCTTGATAGTCTACACAACAACAATGATTGAAACAAGTTGCAGGCTAGAAGGTTCGACTTCTTAATCGCAGGCAACACAGGCACCTGTCACATGCCTCCAAATACTTCAGTCACTACAACAAAATTAACTTTTAACAACATAACTTTAAACAGCATTTTTATAAAAATGCTACATAAAGTGAATAATATATAGTGTTTTTTATGTAAAGCACTACAAAAAAGACAAAAAATAATACACAGTGTTTATACAATGTTGCATAAACTTTGAGTTTTTTATGCAGCGTATAAAAAGCACATATGCAGTGTTTCTTAAATGTTATGCTTTTTTTTATTGTAACGTTTTAGAAGTGTTGCATAAAAAAGTCTTATTGCAACGCTTCCTATAGATGTGTATATAGTTTATCCCCGCGTGCCCTTTTTCTCTCTCCTACGTTCTCTTCTCGCTTTTTCTGGATTCTACCCACATCTCTCCTATCTCCACTCTTCTCCCAAGCACAAAGGCTAGGGTTTTGATCTTTGGGCACAAGCGCCAGGTTGTCGCTACAATTAAAACAGACCCTCTTCTCTTCTGCCAGGCTGAGTGTGTTCCCTTCCCCAAAATTCCAGAACGTATATAATTGCAGAACCCTAGTGGGAACGTTAACAATGGCTCCGTCCCAATTCTTTCTCCCCTTCTTTTTTGTAATAGAGTGGAAACCTATTTCCATAGTTGGCTTAAAATAAGTTTTTTGTCTAATTATTTTATCAGTTTTCAACCTTTTTTGAAATCGTCTCATCCACAAATTGAGGGAAAGCGATTTTCTATTTTTCATACAATCATTCACGAATGAAATTTCAGATCTTGATCATGGCACAAGCTTTAGATGTGATTTTTGTTTATCTTCAACTTCTTTAATTCTTAGTTTTTTTTATCTATCGATTGTTTATTTTTTTATTTTTTCTCTCTTGGGGGGTTATTTTTATTTTTATTTTTTTCCTTGTTTACTTCTGTATGTTGTGAAGTCTGAAACTTTCTTGCTGAGATTCATGGCATGTAAGGTTATACAGAAGGATTTAAGATGTGGGTTAGTGTGTTTTTGAGCTGAAATTATTGTATGAGTTTGATTTTTCAGTTATTGTTGTGTTTCAGATTATGGGTTTAGATTTGGTTCTCTAAATTGAGCTGAAGATTGTGGGGTCAAATGGGCAAAATGAATCCTTTATGGGTTTCAATTCATCTGTAAGAACTTCTATATAAATCCAACAAATAAGAAAAAGAAAAACGAAAGAGTAGTTTGAATCTACTTCATAATTTTGGTGACTAAAATTGTTGAATGAGTTTATTTTTTCAGTTTCTATTGCATTTCAGAATTGTGGGTTTAGATTTGTTTCTCTAAAATAAGTTGAAGTTTGAGGGTTAAATGAGCAAAATAAACCCTTTATCAGTTTAAATTCATCTGTAAGAACTCTATATAATCCCACCAAATAAGAAATATAAAAAAGGAAAGAAAGGAGTTTGAATCTACTTCATAATTTTGGTGACTGATTTTTTAGGAAATTTGAAGGGTCAAATGGGCAAAATAAACCCTTTATCGGTTTAAATTCATCTGCAAGAACTCTGTATGAACCCCAAAAAATCGAGAATTAAAGAAGTTGTAATAGGGTCATTGTATTTGATCAACACATTATGAAGAATTTCGTCGGTTTTTTGTTGAGTGCCCCCCTTTTCTTTTAGGTTTCCTAGCTGAGCCAATCCAGACTTTAATTCTATTTTACCAACGGTTTCCAACTAGATATTGTATTGTAGTTGCTGGTCTATTTATTGCCTAGTACAAGGGTTGAGCCACTTGTCTCCTCAGTGGCAGCACTGGCTAGGCAGAACGCTCACAGTAAGGTGGACGTGGACCACGTGAAGGTATTTAAACATCTAAATCTAGATCTATTTTCCCACACATTACTATTTTATCCTATTTTTTCTTTTCTTTTTGATAAATAAATGTTAATGGTTAATTGATTAGTAGGTGAAGAGGGGTTTTAAAAATAGGTAGACGACCCTACAAATTTGATAGGACAACTTAAATTTAGCCTAAAGTAAGAATGACATTAGGGGCCGACACATTAATGCCAAAAAGTGATAAACATCCCCAAAAAGTGTTTTGTCACTGATGTGTTGGCCTCAAATGTCATTCTTACTTTAGGTTAACATTAGGAGTCCCATCAAGACTTTACCAACTTAGCAAATTAGTCTCTTGTCAATCAAGTTATTATATTCTTTGAGTAAATATAAAAAATCTAGTTTTTAGAATAAGAAAATAGTGTAAGAATATGAATATTTGATCTGTGTACTGTGTAAAGAAAATTTGTTAAATTGTTGCCATATATTTTTTTTGATATGTGTATTGTGTAAAGAAAATTTGTTAAATTTTTGTATTGTTTTGATTAACCCATTTCTTTATCTGTTTCTTTCAGGCCCAGTCTGGTTGCCATGAAAAGGTTTTCTCATGACAATTTTCTCAAAAAGTCATTTTTAAGCTGTCTGATTGCCAAGAAAAGTTGAGTTTTATTATGTTTTTTTAATGATTCTTTTCTTTCCTTTTCTTGTGGGACTTTCTTTTTTATTCTTTTCCTTTCTTTTTTATGCAATTCAAGGCAACCAGACTAAGCCTTAGTATATAGGAAAATCTCAATAGCTATGTCTATGGTTGCATCTCAATCTCTGTTGCTCTGCATCATCAAAAGCATGTCTACTCTGTTTCATTTAGTTGTTTAAAGAATGTGATTAGCAATTTTATTGGAAATTTCAAATTTCCATTAGAAACTCCTTCATTTTGTCTGGGTTTAATTCTATTTTTGAAGATCTGTCTCTAGTTGCTTCTTTTGATGTTGAATCTTGTATGGGTATTCATTTTTATTTTATGTCCTCAAATTAGATAGATATAAACAATATTTGCTCTGTTTGTTGATTTTTTTGAATTTGGATTAACTAGCATTAAGTACAATCCATGGAATTAGTTATGAAGGATTGTTTGATAGATTATAGTGTTTAATCGATGCATTTCTCTTATTCTATCTGGTTATTTCAATTTTCAACACATCGTAGTATTGGTGATGATTATGGTATAGAGTTATAACCCATAAATAGTTTTTATTTATTTATTTTTGCCAAAAAGGCCCATGAATATATGTTACTGCAAGAAAATTAGCCATCAATATTCATAAACTACCTCATAATCCAGTTCTCTTTATATTATTTTTCTTGTTTCCAGCAGTGAATTAATATTTATTTATTTATATCATTTTTCTTGTTTCCAGCATTTCAACCTTAAGGGCAAGGTCGTGTACTTCTAGTGTGTGGAACGATATGGCTCTTATTTTGTTTATTTTCTTATTATTTATAGATTTAGGCATATTGAATTTGGGAGTTGGTAGGTGTAGATAAAGAGGTTTGAGAATTATATTTCCAATTCATACTCATTGGTGTAATAAAAGAAAATTAGTTTTTCCTGTAGGCGATTGGAGGCTCCTGCACTCAAAATGGTTATTTTCTTTTTCTTTGACTTTTTTTTTCTCTTGTATTATTTTAGGGTTCCTATCATAAACAAAGATATGGTCATCTATTTTTTCTAGCTTATTAAGTAGTTGATTATCAATGAATGATTTAAGTATACTTTTCAAAGTAATAACTTTATAATTTTATAGATTTACTTTGGATTTGTTGTAATGCTAGTAGGGATGGCAATGAATTGGGGTTTTTGGCAGTTTGAATCTAATCTGATTGAGCCCTTGTTCCAACTTGAACTTTATCGATCCTTAGAATGGGACAAGTCAAGATACGGTAAGATACGAACTAGGGTTTTTGGGATCTTATCTTGAAATTTTCTATTATTGGTACTCATGGGACCCCCTAGAATTTTATGCTTTCATCGTTTTCCACTTCCCATCTAGCTCCTTTATTAATGATTTCTCTTCCTTTTATGATGTTTTTCCATACTCAAGAGTTGCTCCTTCTTTTTGCCTTCATGAATTCAGAGTTGAGGAAATAAATGGGCTTTAACTGTGAAGTGATAACCATAAAGATCATGTTCATTTTCCATTCCTTATTTTATGAGAAAAACACTGAGTGGTTCATGGTGCCTTTGAGGTGACTGAAGCAATGATCAAATATTAAGAGAACTGTAATCTACATTAATTGACATTGTATATTTATATGTAGAATATGTATAAGACCAATGAAACAATCAAAACCAAAACAAATCATACTAACTGAAATTATATGGCCACTGTAATATAAAATCAGGTCAAATCCATCCCATATGATTGTTTTTTGTCAACAAAGGTGTTGAGAATGATATGCAGCAATCACACTTCAATCAGAGGAGTCTCCATCACTTAGAAATCCCTCAATTATTCAACTCCCACAAGCAAGTACACCTAAGGTACATATTTGAATAGTTTGTGTGCTAAGTTATTTTCCCCTTGGCAGCAACCTATTTTAGTTAGTCAGTCTATAAATCTCAATAACAGCAAGTTATGGTGGTAATCAGCTCCAAACTTTATTATTATAGAAATCCAACAGGGTATAATAAGGAGACAGCTCCACAGATAGTGTTTAGGAATATATTCAAATTCCTAGACTGCGAGAATATGTCCACTCTAGTATGTTTCAGTAGTAAGTACCAGTAATATTAGGAGTCTAATTCCAACATTGAATAATCCATTCAGCAATGATCACTTGGGCTCAATCCTAGTTAACTCAATCATAAAGCTCTAGAGTTTTGATGAAAACACCAAGATTTAAGTATGAGATAAGGGAACCACAAATCATAGACTAAAGGGTTTTGAGTTTTGATGGATTAAAACACCTATTATACTGATCCTATGCATGCCGCATGTTATATGGTAAAACCCCTTTGTAAGGTTGTCAAAGGTCAAGAGAAAAGCTACTGAAAAAATTTATGGGCAATGGACAATAGGTTTTGTTTTCTCTTCAAAATCCATGAGTTTTATGGTACATGGACTGACCGAATGATAAGGGGATAGCTGTTATGGATAGTGTTGTGGCTAACAGAAATTGGTGAGGTGGTGTGGGTGGGTGATTGGCTATTGTAAGAAAGATATAGGGTGAAGGAGATGATGTATGTAGATGTAAACAAGTAGGTGTCTTCTACGTACTTGTTTATTTTATACTTGTTGTTGTTCTTATTCTTGACATAAACACTTAGCTTTCCCTAGCCTTTTAGTCATTGTTTATATACTTTTAGCTTGCTACCAACATCTAGACTTATTACCCTTTGCATCTTGCATCATCTAATTTGCATCTTTATTGTTTATCTAGCCTTTGCATACATTAGTATCCATATACACTCCATTGCATACATTAGTATCCATATACACTCCATATTAGCTTGTTGTCTAGCCCCTTTACACACCATCTTTAGCCTATTTTTAACCTTTTTGTAGGTCTTTGTTATATTGCTTGGGAGGTAATCTCTAAAGTCTTTGTAGGTCTTTAATCGTTATCATTCCATGGGTATGTAAAACAATTCTCTCTATATTTTGTATTGACCCATATGCCATAACTAAAACCACCAACATAATTAATTAATAAATCATAACTAAAACAACTAGCATAATTAATTAATGAGGAAGTCTTCCCTAAAAAAGTTTTGTATACATGCAAAGAGTGGATAACTATTAGGTCCCATTTTGGAGTATCTCTTGGAACAAAAATTAACTAGTTAATTGTTTATCAAAAAATAAAAAAATAAAGTTTGTACTTTGTTCTTTTAGGATGTTTTACCATATGTTTTTAATTGTTTGAGACAATGGATAGATCAAATGGCTAGGACCTAGGGAATGATCAAATTTCTCACCCAAGTTTTAGTAAATGAAGTGTCATTAATAGAGTTTTTTAACAAACAATATACCCAAAATACCATAGACCCGTTTGAGAATCGTTCTTTGACTTTCGTACATCTTATCGCCACATTGGACAAATTATTTGTTGGCATTGAAGTCTATTTCCTTGTGAGATAAAATTCATGTCAACAACTTTTTTGTTCAACTTGCAATGAGTACTGTTTGTCATAGGACGATTCTTGAATTGTCCACATCTGAACAGTTTGGGAATGCAAATATAATCCATATTTCCACCAGTGGTTCTTGCTTTATTCCACTATTAAAAAAATGGGTAGCATCTCTTTTTGTTCTTCGGGTATATAATCATATGTGATGGCATTTACTATTGGCTATAATGTCAACGATATACAAACACCTAGTGTGGTTCGTGTACTTGAAGAACTAGGGGGAGATGCTGCCAAATTTTTTTATGAAGTGGAATACAATAGTGGAGTTATTGATGTAATATGGATTAAGCATTCTCGAATGGGATAGGAACCTCTTACCAATTATAGAGAAGTTGAAGTTATGCATAATCAAACAATGCTTAGTGTTTCATATATAGAGGTTGCTTTCATAAAGGGAACATTGGTAAAAAGGTAACGTATTAAGCGAGTTGCCCACGATGGACAAGGAATGAATGTTTTTTTCTATACTTTCAAGTGAATATAGAAAATGAGTACAAGACTTCATAAACATGGCTAAAGCAGATGCGGGGGATCAACAAGAGATCTTGTGCTCTTGTGTGAGGTGTCAAAATCGAATAAGACGAAAGTTAAATGTTGTTGAAGTACACTTGATTAGTAAAGGAATGGATTGTACTTACACTACCTGGGTTTTACATGGAGAACAAGTGCATCTACGCATCGCAAAAATGTTGATGTTGATAGGCAGGACACATATATGATGTATAGAGATGCATTTTTTCGAGAATAAGATTTTCTACAACCAGCTAATGAAGGAGGGGTGTTGGAGTTCACACACTTGTTGGAATATGCAAAAACTCCTTTATACCTAGGTTGTACAAAGTATATAAGGTTTTTAGTAATCGTAGCCTTATATAAGTATAAAACCACACAGTTTATCTAATAAGGTTTTCAACAAACTATTGGAGATAGTTCGTGACATGCTACCACATTATAACACATTTCCCAACTCAATGTATTCAACCAAGAAGCTACTCAAGACATTTGACCTACGGTATAAGAAGATCCACACTTATGTGAATGATTGTTGCTTATTTAGGAAGGATCTAGAGTCTTTAGATACATGTCTGAGATGTAGTGCCTCTAGGTAAAAAGTGAACCAATCCACTAAAAAAATTAAAGTTAGAGTTCCTGCTAAAGTGTTATGTTATTTTTTGATTATTCCTAGATTGAAGAGGATGTTTATGTCACCAAAAATATCTGGGCAAATCACCTGGCATTCTATTCACAAGAGTCAGGATGGAAAGTTGAGACATCCGGTTGACTCGGTGGCATGGACAGTAATAAATAACAAGTGGCCCAATTTTGGATCTGAAGCACGAAACATTAGGCTTGGCCTTACAGCTGATGGGTTCAATCCATTTCGGATCTTATCACTAGATATAGTTGTTGGCCAGTTATTTTGGTTACATACAACTTGCCCCTATGGTTGTGTATGACGAAAGAGAATTTGATGTTGACATTATTAATCCCAAGGCTGAAGCAACCAGGGAATGACATTGATGTGTACTTGGAGCCACTCGTAGATGATTTGAAAGAATTATGGGATAATAGCATTAAGACTTATGATGCATTCAGTAAGTCCACATTTAGTCTAATAGCCATTTTAATGTGGATAATGAATGATTTCCTAGCATATGGAAACCTTTTCGGCTATAGCACGAAGGAAAAAGTTGCATGCCCTGTATGTGGTACTGACATATGTTCAAGGTGGTTGAAATTTAGTAAAAAGTTTGCATACACAGACAACAGGAGGTTTCTTCCATTAAACCACCCGTTTTTGACCAAAAAAATGGTTCGATGGTAGCCATGAAACTCGAAGTGGACCGAAAAGAATGACTGGTCTTGAAGTTTTAAATGCATTCAAGAATGTTAAGAATGATTGGGAAAGGGTCATAAGAAACGCAAGAAGAAAAATACAGATGCTACCTAACCATGGAAGAAGTCAATCTTTTTTAACTTACCATACTAGCAGGCATTACCCGTGTGTCATAATATGGATGTAATGCACATTGAAAAGAACGTTTGCGAGAGCATTCTTGGCACATTATTGGATGTCAAAAAAATTAAAGGATGGACTGAACTCTCGTAAAGACTTAGAAGACATGGCCATTAGGTTTAATTTGCATCCAGTTGAGAAAGGGGATAAATTTTATTTGCCTACAGTGCCCCACACACTATCAAGGATCGAGAAGTAGGTTCTTTGTTCTAGACTATGGAATTTGAAGTTATCAGATGGTTATAGCTCCAACATCAGAAATTACATATCAATGGAATATTACAAAATATTGGGTTTGAAGTCTCACGATTGTCACGTCCTAATGTAATAATTGTTGCCAGTAGCACTCAAGGGACTTCTGCCTGCTGGACTAAGAAACTCAATAAATCGATTGTGTGCATTTTTTTCATGATTTGTGTTAATGGGTTATCAATAGAAATGCAATGAAACAACTTGATTCTAACATTGCTAAGACTGTGCATGTTTAAAAGGTTTTTTTACTATCTTTCTTCGATGTCATACTTCACCTATCTATCCACCTAGGACGAGAAGCTCGTCTATGTGGTCCGGTGCAATATCAGTGGATGTACCTATTTGAAAGGTGAAACACTACCTAATTAATGTGTTTGACATTACTTTTAGGTTTTTGTATTATTTATTTAATTGATTTCATAATCCATCAGGTTCATGAAGATACTCAAGGGTTACGTTAGGAATCGTGCATGTCTTAAGGGTTATATAGTTGAATGCTACCTTACCGAAGAATGTGTGCATTTCTGTAATGCGTATATACAACAAGCAGCCGAAGTTAGTGCACAACATGGACGTAATGAAGACTTTGTAAGTGAAACAATCCTCAAAGGACGTCTAATATTAAGTGGGAAACCAATTATGGTGCCCGATGACTTGTTAGAGATTGTTCATCATCTAGTGTTGTTTAATAGTGTCGAGGTCCAGCCTGTTTTTGAGTAAGTCCCTTGTACATATATTTTTTGTTTTCATCATCTAGTTATTCATCTCGTAAACTTAATAACAAATTACTTTTACAGAATGCATATAGAGGACCTTAAGTGTTCAGACCAATGTCTCGAAAGAAATGAAATTCTGCTATTGAATAAACATATAGAGACTTTCCTATAATAGCTTGCAGAGAAGATCTGTTCGAGTAGGGATAAGATTGTATATTCATTAAAATGGCTTTCACAATGGCCCAGACTGCAAGCAATGTCATATATGGGGTACATCATTAATGGACATCAATTTTACACACGAGATGTTGAGAAGTCCACACAAAATAATGGTGTTACACTTAATGCCGATACTGTCTACCGATCAAGTGTAAGGGATACTAGTGAAGTAGTTGGCATGGTCTCTTACTTTGGTGTCAATAAAGATATCATCTTATTAGACTACTACATGTTTTGAATCCGTATATTTAAATGCGATTGGGTTAACATTGGGATAAGTGTAAAAGTAGAGGATGGATTTACCCTTGTGAACCTCCACTAAGGACAAAGCCAATTCGAAAAGGATCCCTTCATTCTGGCATCACAAGCCAAGCAAGTGTTTTACTCTAGGGAGAGTGAAATGTCTAATTGGTATGTTGTACTAAAGGCACCATCGAGAGGTTTCCACGACCTAGAGTCGTATGATGAGGCTGCTTATGTACCTTCAACCACATCAGATGCATTTAGAGTTGACTTGAATTGTAGTGATGATGATGATGATGATCATGTTTATTTAAGGATGGATTACAAGGGTGTAGAAGTGTTATCCACATAAAAGGTCTCATTTTTGGTATGTTTGTTAATGTTCTTTTCCCCTTCTTTAGATAAACATTTGCAAAATGTTAAATTTTTTCTTTAAAATGTTTAGTTGCTTATCAATAATGTCATGCATTAGATGTTCTCTCTATGTAATTTTTATGAGTGGATGCTTATCATTAATGTTTATTGTAATGTGTTAAATTTTTATTTTTATTCTTAATTATTTAGGTATTATCACTTGTGCAACTTTCTTGGCATTGTGATGGATCCACATCGACGTCCTTCGGGCAAGGTGAGTATTTATATTGACAGTTATTTCTATTTTTATTTAAATTATTTATTTTTAACCATTTAATACATGTGTTTTATTTCTTTCATATACTTTACGGAGCTCTAAACAGGGAGAGAAGAGGGGTAAGACAAAGGAACAAGCTATCTATGCTGCTTCTAATGAGACAGTGAGGGGGTGCATATTTCATCATCCTCAGGATCTGTGCCCACACCTAGATCAGGGGACTTGAGAGAGTCTGGTGAGGCCCCTCCCTAGAAAGACAAGAAGAAGAGGGGCCCCACCAGACTCATAATTGATGACAGTCCCTCACTACAGCGCATTCCATTGCAATGGAATGATGCGGGCCAAGTAGTAGGGGGAACTCCGACAGATTATCCTTCCAGTTAGGGGTCCTCGTAGAGAGAGGATCCCCTTGACTATGGATACCTGGTCCCACGTTTCGCGATATCTAAAGGACAACATATGGGACTATGTTCAGGTATAAAATATATGTACGCATTTTTTATATCTCATATATATATATATATTCTTTTTATTTTTACTAACATCTGATCTATTCTTAAATATATGTAGCAAAAATGGGATCTGGATGAGAGCAAGAAAGTTTATTTGATGTCGATGATAGGGAAATAGTATTGGACCCACAAAGCATGAATTTATAAAAAAATCAAAGAGGCCACCGATGGTGTTGACCCCGAGGAGCTGGTAGCTAGTCTGTGATCACACTTTACTAGTCCTTCTCAGTGGAAGGAGTTCGTCAAATCACGTGGGTCTGATGACTTTTAGGTAAAAATTTATTTAATAATTATATTTTTTATAAATATAGATGCATTGTTTATAATTAATTTTATTTATTATTTTTCATAGGGTATCAATGGTAGGAATAAAGTCTTTTGTGCACAGCAGACCATGATGCACACCACAGGCAGAAAGGGATATGCAGGCTTGGGGGACCGACTAGTAAGTTAATTTACTTAAGTCGATATAATAATTTTTCTTTTTTAATTACTACCATCATATTTTTTTAATAATATATTTACTAATTAACTGTTGTCTTTCTCCTTAAAATCTATCTTACAGGTCTGCGAGACTGGATCCCAGGTATCCAGAGCCAATGTATGGATTGTAGGTCATACGATGAAGAATGGGACACCTATTAATGAGGCTGTCAGACAAGCCATGGTAATAAATGTTCAAAACCCTATTAATTTATGCATAGATATGCATTTCATTATTAAAACATGTTTTTTTTTGTCATCATAGGAAAGGATGCGGGAAACATCTATACCATCCGCTGAGACTTCATCTTGCTCCTTGCTAGATGATACAGTATCATAACCACTCGGTCATGAGCAACCAGGGAGAGTACGTGGAAGTGGGTTGGGGGTTACACCCTCTAGTTTGAAGGCTGTTTGCCACAAGAGTTAGAAGGAAACACATCTAGAGGAACAACTTAAGAACCTAACAAATGTGGTGGAGGAGATGAGAGTTAACATGGAAAGTAGGTGGTCCCAAATACCAGGTCCTCACATGGACATGCCTACGGGTTCTAGTTTATCTTGTCATGAGGTAAATTTGAATAGTTTACATCTAATTATATTTTTAAAAAAATATACACCTAAAGCTAACCAACTCTGACTATTTTTATGATATTTTCAGCCTAACATCGGCATCAATAAGAGGTGTTTAATATTAAATTGGGATGGGAAATGCCAGGTTGTTGCGAGAGGTGAAGTGGCAGGGAAGGATCCTGACGAAGTGGTGAACGATAAGGTTCTTAGACCCAGGACATGGAAGGTATGAATTGAGACTATCTTTGTTAATGACGTTCAATTCTTTCGGGATCTTGGGACTCTTGATCTGGCTTTTCTTGATGGACAGCCAATTGTCTGACCATATGAGTTCATCCAGCCAGACCATCAGTGACTCCTGGTGCAAGTAATCACTTCTTCTTTGGAAACCTACAAAGTATTTTGATGTTTAGAAACACTATAATGTTGAATGTTGTCATAAACTTGTTTTGTTGGAACTTATTGCTTTGTACTTACCAAAGGAAAAAAAGAACAATCTAAATAGATTTGCATTCTTATGTTGTATGTATACAACTGTGTATTGGGGTCCCCTGCTACATATTCAAGTTTTGGGCGTTCATAGAAATTATGTTTCAGGTAACTTCTTAAGCAACATTCTTAGAGAAGAAGGTGGTTTTGAGTAGAAGAAGGTAATTGTTGATTCAATTGTTATTCTCATAAGAGATATACTAGATGCTTAAGAAAGTGGACTATTTCAACTATTTTTATTTAATGTTTCTAATGTAGATAGATACTTTTTTGCTATATATACAACTATTTGCTGAACACTTGTGGTACATGTGTGATGATTAGGCTAGTTTTTTTGTTTTTGTTTAGCTATGTTCACTGGTTTCCCTGCAACATTATACAAAAGCATTGTCAACCTTTCAAAGATCTTCACTAATGGAGAAATCAAGACAAAATCCCCAAGAAAGAATGAGAGTTTTGGCTGATGTAGGTTTCTACATTCTAGCCAACTGATTTCTTACCTTAAGTGCTTTGCAATTGTTATTTTCTTTCCCACTCTTAAACTGGTTAATGACGTGGGGTTCCTCCATGTTAGCATATTTTTAGTCAAGATTAATCTCTTATTTTCAAACTCATATGAATAATGGTTTGGTGCTGTACCAGATGATGACTGTACTTGACAGTCATTTTGCTTAAGATAATACAAACGAGCACGTCTATTCTTCTTGGATATAATTAGTTTCTCGCTGCTTTCATGACTCATTCTCTCTTGGGAAGCTTAGCTGGAACACTGATTTCTTTGACCAAAGGACTGACACAATGAAAAAGCTATTGGGAGATGGTCCATTTGTGCAGTACAATGAAGTAAGAATCAATAGTATAGTGCCTCACCATGCTATGAATCATTTCCTATAAACTGAACTGACATTTAACTGGCCCCAAAGGAACAGTTTAGATGTATAATTTTCAAATGTATTGAAGCATCTTTTTCATATTGTACTTTGTTTTCAGTAAATTGCAGCATTAGAATTTCATTGATTGTGGTACTTCATCTTGGTCCCTTTGACATACTTCAAGCCGATACTATTTTTGTCTCATTCTGAATGACTAGGAAATTGACATGATTTTCTCTTTTCTGCATTGCCTCAAGAGGCACCCTCCATCTCCTCGTTGGCAGATAGATGTATATGGCCTAGAACTTTAAAAGCAACTTCTTAGTCGGCTTGTTCTTCGTAGCCATTGCCCAGAGACCTTGAAAATTTCCCAGTGCAGGTTATTTGGAGACTTCTTACTCCAACTAAGGTTGCTTTCTTTCTATAGACCGCCTTTCTCAATAAATTACTTATGGTAGATCACCTTATGAGAACATTTTTCATGTTCTGATAAGAAACTGACACTGTAGGTCAGTTGTTAATCCATTGCACTATGAGTTTTTGGTCTCAGTTTTTGAAACTTTTGTTAATGCATGAACCATGCCTCGTATAGTTTTGGAGGTTTTTCTTGGGATTCAAGTCTGTTTTCAACTAAATGGGCAAGATTTTATGGCAGCTGCTGCCTTTCTCATTGCTGTAAACCGTGAGTTGCATAGAGTTGAAGATTGAATCTTGCAACAGTCAATTTCTGGGAATCCATTATCAAAGATTTCAATGATGTTCATTTCCATAATTTTGTTCGAGTGGGAGAATTTTGTATAGCTTCTGTTGCCTTTGTACAGGCTCTCTGCTTTGCAGCTCTCTGTACGAATACCTTTACTGATAGAAACTCTTACTTAATTCATCAAAAAAATAAAAATAAAAATAACACAGGAACTACAGCAAACAAATCCATGACGCCTCTCTTTACTTAGTAATCTGATGGAAGTAGTGGTATTTAAATATTTGGAAGGATTGGAACGAAGTGGCTTTCCGAGACGCAGGTCCTAATCATTCTAATTTTCTATATTTAACTCACAGGGTGGTATCAGAGCTGCACACCATGGAGCATACTGAGACCATAGAGGTCCTTTTTTCCACAATGAATTTTTGCAGGATGGGAACCACTGGACCTAGGATGGACTAAGATAAATGTAGATGCAGCAAGCCCCGTTGGGCTTTTCTAGTTTTTGTTTGGTTGCAGTTGCCAGAGATGATAAATTAAATGTGGTGGAACAGCAGTCTATTCAATCTGTTGCAGAGTCGACATATGAGGCTGAGCTTAAGGCTGTCTTGGCTGGGCTGAGGCTGGAGAAGCACCTTGGCTGCCGGATGGTTGTTATTGAATCGGATTCTATGACAGTCGAATCTGACATTAACGGTTCTTTTCACCAGACTCCCTGGAGGACAAGCTACCTTTTGCTGAATTGCAGGGACTTAATTTCTTCTTTTGTTCAATGCCGTGTTAAATATGTCAATAGAACAGTGAATGTGTATGTGCACAACATTGCTCGGGGTATACTGTCTGTTTCAAAACCTGGTTCTCTTTGTATATCCTTCTGAGGTTCTAAAGAAAGTAAGCTTATCAAAAAAAAAAAAAAAAGGAATAGCCTATATGGTTATACATGGAAACCTGAACAATGTATTGGTTTTGGGTAGTCCAACTGTCTAGTCCTTGTCGACAAGTTCATTTTAACATGAGTCAGACAGAAGTTGGCCTGGTGAAATTAAATCTGATGCAGAATGGAGGTCAACATGGCTGCCTGTTAACTTAGCGTGGAAGTGTATTCAGAGTAATGCCTAAACTTGTTGACATATTGAACATGGTTATCGCTCTTTACCAAAATTTAAAATGAAACTAGTTATCACTGTAATCTGATGCATTACATGTTTGTATGATTTTATTACCGTTATGAAGAGCTGAGAATAATATAATTAATGTGTTTGTGTGTGTGTGTGTGTGTGTGTGTGGAGGGGGGAAGAG
>JAOXJP010283087.1:0-19348 GCA_025762735.1 Platanus orientalis | reverse complement strand
TCCTCCCTCAAACAACTACAAGGAGTTTTCTTTAATACAAAGTACCCAAAATGCCCTTTGTTATTATAATAATTAACCGAAATGCCCCTAAAAATCTAGCTCATTTTAGCCATGCTTTAAGTTTATTCAAATTACTAAAATGTCCACCTCCCTCAAGCAAAAGTACCCAAAATGCACTTTGTTGTTTTATTAATTGACCAAAATACCCCTGAGTAGAAAATCTAACTCATATTAGCTTGTGGAAATAGTTAAAAAATATAACTAGTTTCTCTCCCCGAGTAATCTTCATAACTACATTAAAATAGTGAGTTAACATAACATCTTCGTAGTGATTATCGAGGAACTGAAGGTCATATAAAAGCCTGAACATGATGAATGCAAAGCTTTGGTGCCCAACTCATAAGATTTGGGAGTTCTTGGTGATGGGCCATATTGTCATAGAATCTCAATGGCACCTACTAGGCAAAGAGCGAACAAAATAAAACTGATTTGTGATTTTTGAATATTTGTGTATTCAAATAGTGGAAATGAGATTTTTGAATTCCAATTTCATTCATACATTTATGCATCAAAATAGTAGAATTCTAAATTTGCAAAATTCAATTATGCGGAATTCAATTATATATAATTGGAATTCCAGGGCCAATTCCAATTCTGTGAATCCAAACGCACCCACACCCTTATTGAAAACTTGTACTTAATTGGGCCATCCAATTCTGCAACTTGTTACTCATAGTGAGTCACATCTATTGAAATTGCATTTTCAGCATTCTTGCTGAAAAGCCAATCGTAGATCGCCACATACCATTTTAGTAGATGAACTTTTAAGAGAGTATTAATAGCTTTTAACGGCGTTTCTTCTAAAAATAAATGGATAAAAGATTATTTCAAGAATCTCAATTGTTTGGAACTCTCCGTTTCAGCCTAGACAAATGCCAGAAACAAAAATGTCGGAATCTGAAATACAAAATAGCTATCGCATGTGCCGCCGGTGAATGGTCTAAGAGGCATTTGTTTATGTTAGGGGACCGGTAAACTTTACATGAGAGATGGGCCAGGGGTTGAAAGATTTTCCGTTCTAGTCTTGACTAAACTAATTTAATCTGTAATTTGTTCAAACACATCTCCATGAGCAACAATTCTTCAAATTCCTCCTGTTATCATATTTCATTGAGATGTTATTTCTCTGTTCATCTGTTTCTTTTTCTTTCAGGGCATCCCCTTCATGATAGAAATGCCTAAAAAAAGTAGTATCAACACATCAATCTGGTTTCCTGTGGGGTATGTTTTGTATTTTGAAACAAGGCTGGGAAAGAAGGCCAACAACCGTACAGTCTTGGATTTCTATGCCATTCACAGTCACTATAAAACAAAGACGGAACTCCATTCGAACGATTCAAAGAAGGGCATTGTTGGTGCTGTTTCCGATGGTATTTCAAACCTTCGCCAGATTCCGGTATTTCTTTTTCCGGCATTTGTCCAGGCAGAAACGGAAAGACCAAACGTTTGAGTTTTATGAAAATAGAATAAATTTTTATAAATAATCATTTATTTATTTTTAGAAGAAATGGGTTATCCGTGTTTTAAATATTTATCTGTTAAATGATAGGAGGCAAGTTGAGATTGATTTTTCAGCAAGAATGCTTAAAAAACAATTTCAGCAGATCCGGCTACGTTTAACTATAGACATCCTTTTATCAATGAACAGATCATTTGCGACTGCTCGTGTGGTAAGAGTGAGCAAGAAGCCGCATTTTCCTTGTTTGGGTTGCTACGTGGATACTCCTGGGAGGCGAAGTTGGTGTTAGTTTTGGCAGCCTTTGCCATGACCTATGGCCAGTTCTGGTTAACGGCGAAACCCTTCGATGAGAATCCTCTTTCCCAATCTGTGTCCGTGTTCGTACATCCTCCTTGCTTGCTTCAAAAAAATATTTCTCTAACCTTTCGTTTCAACTCTCTAAATAAACTGGTAAACCTAATGTTGGCTGTGGCTGATCACATTGTGAATCTTACAGAATGGAGAAAGGAAAACGAAACTCAATTTGATGTTTCGACCACAAATGCCATTCAGTTAGCTGTTTACCGAATAGTTACATGCATATATTGCTGCATATCATACAACATGAATTTGGTGATTAATGCTGAGTAAGTCCAGCCTTATGTCTTAGATTTGTTTTAAGCTTAACCGACACAAACACACACTAGTACCACTTGTACAAAATTAGAAACTGTATTTCCAGTGTTTTCAAAGCAAGATTGACTTCCTAACTTATTACACTAATTATATATGATTCTAATCCTCCAAAAATTCTATTGCAGACTTTAAGTCTCTTCCTTATCAGAAGAATAAGCTTTTGATTTTGTCAGTTTCTCTCTATTTGATTTGCAAAAGTATTATATCGTTCGTAGGTACACACCTTCGACCCCCGAGATCCACGAAATGGATGATTATTACAGCAAATTGACTGAAGTTTTGAACTAAGTCAATTATGCATACAAGAGAAAGGTTCGAAATCTCTAATAAACTAAACATAGTCTTTATTATTTAGTTATACCAGTTTGTTGGGGATATAATGGATCCAAATTCATGCATGTTTATATATGTTCGTAAATGTGTAGGATCTGTTTGATCTTTATGTAGGCGTGTGCTCTCTCTCTCTCTCTCTCCCTCTCTCTCTCATCTTGTTGAATATATAGTCTGACAAAAAAAAATTGGAGCTATTGCAAAGTATAACGTCCACCAACACAATTCCGATAAAAGGATTTGTGGACAGGTTTGATTTTATAGACGATCGAATCGCTTGCTTTTCATCATTCCACTACTCATTAAACTGTTAGAATGGCGTTTTTGTGTGTAGCTTGTTACAGAAAGAGATAATCTCAGCTGTTTTGGGTTATACTTACAGGTTCCTCCGGATGTTCCTAAAGACAAAGACAGTAGCCTTCTTCATCACATATTTCGATGTGAACATGAATGATTATAAATTTCTGGAAATGTTTTACAACAATATTAAGGGAAGAGAGAAATTTGAAATCGTATGGATCCCGTTGGATCCCAAGTGTGAGTGGAATAACACTAATCAAAAGATATTTGACGAACTAGTCGTTTCCATGCCTTGGTTACATTTTTGCCCGAGCAGCCCCGATCAAAATTGGTCATTCGCGCGATATATCCGGGAAAATGGCACTTCCATAGGAAGCCCTTATTGGTAATCGTAGGAGACCATTCTCAGGTCATCAATATCGATGCACTTACCTTTGTGGAGCTCTGCGGAGTTATTGCATGTGCACGATAACCTTCAAGAACTGGTATGACTCTCCCACAACGTGTTTCCATCTTAGATTCCCAGCTCCAACCGACTACCCTCTCGGATCTCCTGCCTAACTGGTGAAAAAAGTGTAAATCATGGAAGAAACAGGCCAGGTCCTAATCATAAGAGGCCGTACAGATCCAATTGGCTCAAAATCCTGTCCTATCTCCTTATGTCCTGTTAGGACCTGAGCACTACCAAAGTGCATGGTTTGGCATAAAAAAAAAAATGGAAAAACCGTGAACTTAGGGTTGTGAACAGGTCCTCACAGGACATAAATAGACAGGACAGGATCTAAAACGGATCCAATTCGTCAAAGAACAAAAAAAAAAAAAAAAACTATTGACTTTGAACAACTAAGTCAGCATTCTTAACTTGGTAAGAATGTAAAATGTTTCATTGGTTAAAGACAAGGTGTTATGCTTCTATGGAGGTCACGATTGTTGCTGGTTATCGGAATTTGGCGGACATATCGATTATGTAAAACATCTTATCGGGACAAAGTATAAAATAGAGATGATTTACATCGGAACAAGTGTGCCAGCCAAAGCAAGTAAAAGATTGTCTGATGTCATAAACATTTTCAAGTCCAATACCTGGGAAACTGAGACCTGGGATCTGAAGAAAATGGCTACTTTTTGGAGGCTGCCGACGTACCTGTACAACAAGAGGATGACGAGCTGTAAGGTGGAGTTTATGGAAGATGAAATTATGAGTGAATTGATGAAGTTATCTTCTTATGACTACAATGAGGATGAGTGGGCCATTATGTTCGGAGGGTCCTTGGGGGGAGATGCTCATCTGCCGTGGCCAGTTGAGCGAATGCTTGAGCAATTTTAACTTATGCGAACCGAATATCCAAGGACTTGCAGATTTCGTCAAAGCGCTGAGAAAGAATCTAAGAGGAAACCCGCCACCGGAGGAACAACACTGTTATAGCCTGGTAGCCCCCGCAACAAGGACCATTACTCACGGAAAGCCGCATTATTGTGTGGTATGTGGGTATGAAATGGAGAAAAGCTTGCTTTACGAATGTTGCACCGGTTGATGGCAACTGCCTACCATGTCTACTGTTATTCAAGGAATAAACTCTTGTTGTGTTGCTTTTTCGAGTCTTGTTTGGGTGGTAACTTGCATGATCAGGGTTACCTTTGTGTGTCTTTACGTGTTAGCGTGATATCTCTCTAGTATTTTGTGTCTGGAATCCTCCTAGATCAGGAGGGGTTACTTTGTTTACTTTGTCTTATGTGTGTTGATGTAATTCTTGATTCTGTATTGATTTATAAATAAAGAACTCTCTCTTGTTCACCATCATAGAACATGAGAGTTTGTGTCCAAGCAGTCTAGCTTTTTAGGCAGGGAAACGACGGGGTAGGGGAGATGTTCTCCAAACACATGGTTGCTTAATTATTAAATCAAAGTAGGAAAACAGCACGTAGAATGTTATGGCTCATAATGGTTCTAGAAAAGGTATGAAGTTAATGGCTGTTGACTTAGAAAAAATCTGCGACTAACAATTTTATGAAAATGCCACTGCCTGCAAATGGAAATGGTGGCTTGTGACTGACAATGCAATAAGGAAATAAAAGTATGTAAGCCTTATAAAGAAGGTGATATTGTATAAAATTGAAAAGTAGGACCAAATGTATATGTTTTCTAAAGAAGAAATAAGTTGTATAAGTATGCAATGAAAAGAACTATGTAAGGTTTCATTAGTTAATGCTTGTAAAGTTGTTTTGTACATTTGACTCCGGATTTGATTTCAAAGCTTTATTATATATTACTGTCTTGAAAATATTCATTCTTGGCTTGACCTTCCATTGTATGTTTTAAATGGCCTACTTATGAGCCATGGATTCGCTCATCCATAATTTTTGTCATATTGAGGTATAATGAACAGGTGCAACAGTGGAACTACTCCAAAGATGAAGGAAGATGAGCTTGGAATGCACAATTTATTTGGTTTTATTTCAATGGCATATGAACCTGTTTAGTTTATGAGACTATTTTGTTATGGATGTTTAATTATTGGATTTAATGAAATGGAATTGTAAAGACTTATTGTTTGATGATGGTTCTATTTAGAGACCTAATTTTATGATAATTGATGATTGTTTCTTAATTGTTAGTGTATTTGATAGATGCCTATTTATATTCTACTATGAGATGTCATTTGATTCTTAGGGTGAAACCATGAAGGTAAGCAAGAAACTCCTTATGATGAAAGAGAAATGAATAGAGATTGATAGTGATATGATGGATTAATTTAGTATTTTTTTTCATGCACATGTGAATTAATAATAACACTTTATTTTCTGTTGCATGATGAGAATGGATGGTTAGTAATTGATTTTTATTCTACTACATATGCTAATGATCAAGTGATAAGAGAGTCATGTATGTATAAGGAAACTAAAAAGAAAATTAAAAAAAAATAATATAGAGCCAAATGACAAAAAGAAGTAGAGGGCTCTAATGCTACACCAAATTTTGTTGCTCTCAAGGAACTTGAAACTCAAAGTGTTCAAATTACCCAGTCATATAGGAGCTGATTTTTTATTTTCTTATGGGGAACTATTACTCCAAATTTCATGAAAGAGACATGAATTCTATGAATAATGTCATATAATTTGAAATTCAAAAGAGGGAAATACATCACACCATTCATAGTAAGTAAGATTATTTACTCAAGAAGCTTAGATTCAAGGATCCACAATGTTCAATGGCTTAGACCATAGCTATCCAAAAATTTCAAAGGATTTGCAGACAAATTCACAAAGATCCAAAGATTCAAAGAGAAGATTTCATCATATCATGTATAGAAAGTAAGATTATTTACCAAAGAAGCTTAGATTCAAGAATTCACAAGGTTCAATGGCTTAGAGCATAGTTCTCTAGAAATTTTAGAGGATTCACATACAAATTCACATGGATCCAAAGATTCAAAGAGAAGATTCATCATATCAAGTATAAAAAGTAAGATTGCTTACAATAGCTCAAATCTCAAAGCCTTCAAGCAAATGAACCTTCAGTTAAAATTTTCAAGTCACATTGTTCTACAATATTATTAAAGTAGATTTAACATTAATTGAGTAAAACTAAGTAGTGCATAGAAGAAAATCACTTATCTTAGCAAAAATTCCCCAAAATGGGTTGAACTTACTAAATTTAGGAAGAATTTCTTCTCATTCCTCCCAAATCTCTTAATTTTCTCTCTTTCTTTTTGTGTTATAAGAAGTACAATAAATTGAAATGAAGTCATATAGTGGTTATAATTCATCACAAATAAGATCCCACTCGTGTAGAGATTAAATAGAACCAAGCCATGTTATAAAATGGCAAAAATTACAATTTTTATACTTTTCAATATTTTTTAGGCGTGGCATCATGAGATCCATGATCGATCACAAGCCTCTTTGAAAATACCTAAGTTATGATCATTCTCTCGTGATTGATCATGCTCATGATCTTTTCCTCCTTATCGAGCATGAGATCTATAATTATTCACGCTTGAGATCAATCAGGAGATTTGTGATCATTCATGCTTCTCTAAAAATATTCAACATTGACCCTCTGCGAAAAACAGGCATAACATTTTGTAAAAAAAACTTTGATTTATGCATTGTTTGAGACGTTAAAAAGTAGACTTGAAGACCTTTATAATGGTGTATGATTTATACTCAAATTATCTCAAAATTGGTATAGGTGTGCCCATAAAGTTGTTCCAATTATGCTCTTGGGTTTACTTTAGAACTTGATAAGTTTGGGACTTATCTTTGTATTACTAACTTCTAATGCATTTTATTATGTCCCAAATATTACAAATGATTTTATAACATTATCAAAGACAATTTTACCTTTAATCATGCAAAATATTATTTTAACCTTCTAATAGATTTTGGGGTATTACAATCTCAAGTGTGCCCATGAAGTTGTCCCAATTATGCTCTTGTGTGTGTGTGCAAGTCTCAGTAGCCAAGCATACTTGAGTTTGAGAGCGAGTAGGGTGTGGTTCAATTCAGTCTGTTATGTATACTTATAGAATACTCCACACTACTAAAACATGTGATCAAGTTAATAAAATTAGGGTTGAGACTATGTCATACCAATGTAGATGTGTTATAAATGACATGATTGGGTTAGATTTGAGTTCTAGGAACTTTGTGTTGTGAACCACTACAACATGATCCTAAGATACGATATAGACTACAAAAGATTAGGACGGACTAAAAGGTAGTAACTAGATAGGGTTACGTAGGTGCTCCATGCAATTTTATTTTCACAGGCCAACATACATACATATATAAAGGCAAATAAATAAACTTGAAAGAGGAGTAAGTTATTTATGTAAAATAAATAACCATAATTACAACCAATTATAGAAAAGCATTAACAAGAAAAGAAGAATAAGTACTGAAATGAAACTAGAAATCATAATGCCTGAACTTGGCTTAACACTTGAAATTTGAGCTAAACGCCTGAATTTTAACAAATAAAATTCAAGCATCAACTCTAGACAGTCTATACTCAAACAACCATATTTCACCTCATAAAACTTAGAAAAGAGTGTGGTTTATTAGTTTGGAAAATTAAGAGAGATATATTTTCAATGTCAAATAATTAACAGGGGTTGTATCCAACACTTGAACTTGGAAAATGCTTGAAATTTTAGTTAAATGCATGAATTTCAATAGGTAAAATTCAAGTGTTAGCTTTGGATAGTCTATACTTAAATGATCATATCACTCTCCATGAAATTCAAATATGAGTATGGTTTGGTGGGTTGGAATGCTAAGAGATATATCTTCCCAATGGCATATAATTTGTAGAGTTGAATCCAATGCCTAAATTTGGAAAATGACGAACTTTAACCTAAACACTTGAATTTTAATAGTTAAAATTCAGGCATCAACTCTTGATAGTTTGTACTTAAATGACCATATCTCTCTCCACAAAACTTAGAAATGAGTGTGGTTTGTTGGGTTAGAAAGTTAAGAGTGAGATCTTTCCAATTCCATATATTTTGTAAGGATTGAATTCAATGCATATATTTGAGAAACACCTAAACTTTGTTGATGCCTGGATTTTAACAAGAAAATTCAAGCATTTTGAAATCCAACTACTTCATTTCTTAAACATTTAGACAACCTATGAAGGTCAAAAGGTTCTGAAATTTTATAGGGAGGTAGGTGAGACATTTTGAAATCCAACTACTTCATTTCTTAAATATTTGGACAACCTACGGAGGTCAAAAGGTTCTGAAATTTTATAGGAAGGTAGGTGAGACTCCTAGTGACTAACCATAAAACTTTCAGGCCCATATGTTGGGCCTAGGAAACAATATGGATTTTTCAATGGGTGGATTCAGTCAAAAATTTACAGATACCAGTGAGGGTTCTAATTTGCAGACCTCATATAGGCCTTAACCATCATAGATTTTAATGAAATTTTATAGATACCTTAGTAACATACCTACAAATATTTTGTACAAAAATCATAGCCTAACACATTATCTAGAAATTGATATTGAATTTACAAATTAGCCTAACACTACCAGAACTTAACTGGGACAAAACATTTTATTTACACCATAGATGATAAAAAATTGCATAAAAACTTAATAAAATATAATGAAACTTTGCAGGGATGTGTAATTGGGAGTTTTCTAACCACTACAAAAATAATCACTCAAAAAGGAGTTCTACAAAAAATAATAAAATCCAAGATCATCACTTACTTTGTCTGTAAATATTAGAAATCAATGCATGACTAGTGGTTTTGTAAGGGCCATTTTGTGGGTTTGCTTAGGTGGAAGATATGAGAGTGGCATATGAAAGCCATGTGGAAAAAGGGTGAAGCCAATGGAAGGTATATGTGTGAGAGGACAAGCAAGGGATGGGATTGGCTTAGGGGATTTAAGGGTGAGGATAAGGGTAGCCAATGAGGGGGTAGATCATGATGCTTCATTAAGCTAGGGCATGGGGTTGATGCCTAATTAAGGGCCATAACCTTTGCCCTCTTTAAAGATATTTAAAAGGAAGATTAATGAGGTATTAATGAAGAGAGATGAAAAATATTTAAATTTGAAAAGTAATGGCTATATTTTCATAAAACATATCCGTTACTATCTGTATCTACTTTATGGTCTCCCGTGCTCTGAACGTTGTGAATTTACTATGTTTTTTAGGCTTCTCAGATGTTCCGATCGCGATGCCACTATTGAAACTGAAATTAGATGAGTGTAGGTAGGGGAATTATGAGTTTGAATGACTCCGAAATGTCTTAAACACATATGGAAAGGGAAAAATGGTAAAATTGATTTTTAGGTTCTTGATACAAAAGTTAACCCTCAGGTTTTGTGAAGTACAAGCTCAAACTATTCACAGAATTGATACCCAAGTTAGAATCAACACTCGAAACCCTATTTTGATAAAAGCCAAAACTTTAGTGGAATTGGAACTGATAGCTCAAAAGTTGAATTCTAGGGGAATCTCTGAGAGTCTTTTGAAAGGGGGGTCACTCAATGAAAATTCACAGCTCTGATTTGTGGGAGAATGAGGAATTGGGCTAGGTTGAGTTTGTTGATGACTTTATCTAAGAGACTGTCTTTTGAGGATAGAGAAAAACCTAAGAAAAAGCCCAACCTTGCTAAATTTGGGTCTTGGGAGACTTCCAGAGGGTTCGTTACGTATCGATATCAATTAACAGTGTTTTTGACTTGATTGAGAGAGAATGTGGTGATTAAGGCTAGTCGAGTCTCCTAGTGACATTAGTCGGGAGATAATCTTTTGAAGGTATTGGAATTATTAAGAAATGGGCACTAGCTAACTAAATTTTGGGTTTTCAAAGCATTTTAGGGAGCCTATTGAAGGTCTATTAGGTCTATTACCTGCTGAAAATGCTTGGACTAGATTTGAAGACATTGAGGAAGTATGGCAATGACTTGGATTAAGAGATGAATTATAGAAGATATGAAAAAGATGAGAAATAGCCACTAACTGTTTAGAATTTGGATGTCTAGGGAACTCCCAAGGGCTTATTGAGTGTCAAATACAACTAAAACTATCTTGGTATGATTTAGAGTAGATTTAAGAGATTGGGGTAGGTTGTGGCTGTAAATGACTTTAATCAAGAGATAGCTTATCAAAGATATGGCAAAACCTAAGAAATGGCCACTAATTGTTTTGAATTCAGATGTATGGGGAACTCTCGATAGCTCATTGAGGGTTAAATATAAACCAAAATGTCTTGATATTTTAAGATAAATAAAATATTGTCATTTTTTAAGTTTTCCAAGGATTGGCCTCGAGACAGCTTTTTGAAGATGATTAAGATTAGAGGGTGTAGGATCTGACTTAGTATCTTTTGGGTGACCAGAGAAGTTGCAGGGACTAACCAATGGTCCAAATTTGATGAAAATGAGCTATTTGAGAGTAAGAGGATAAAACTATAATTTTTCTACCTAAGATGCACCACTATGAGAAGGCTTATAAAGGCTAAAGAGTTTTAAAGGGAATATGATTGATAGTTTGGATTTTGGATCCTCGTAGTCCTATTGGTGCTTCTTAGAAAATTAGGGTTTAGCTCGATGATGGGATTTAGGGGCTATCTAGGTTGGGCCTAAACTTAGATATTGCTTTTACGAACCTGCTTAGCTCCCTTTATTAACCCAAGTCAAAATTTGGGTGTTGATAGATGTCTCTCTTTGCCACATGTACCAAAGAAAAGGAAGTACCTCCATTTTGACTTGGGTGAGATAATACATTTTCTTGTGTGTAACTCATGGATGTTAGGTGGGTGGTTTTGTAAACAAAAAACAATTTTAGTCAAGAAAACATGATGGGCTAAAATTTGTTTCCAACTACTTGGATTGGAAGTTTTTTGAAAATATTTTATCTTTTTAAAATTCCTTATTGAATAGAGAATCATCTCATCTATCCTTTTTGTAAATCTTTGTTTTGAAGAAAGTCACAATTTTTTGAAATCTTGAAATCGGGTTCTAGTTGGTAAAGAGATTCTTTATTTTGAAAATGAGGTTCATCCATGAGTTATACGTAAGCAAATGGTATTTGTTTTTACTCTTAAACGTGTTACTATTAGTATATGTGCTTTGTTGGGAGATATGTAAGTCACTGATGTGGGGTGCAACTGCTTGAGAACATTACAAAAATAGGTCATGCAAAAATCTTAAGAATCACACAAACAATATACAGTCTATGACCAAGCCAAAGTTAGTAAAACATTACAATTTATATGAAAATAATCAAACATTTAGTTGGTCAGAGATAGTTAAGTATGTCTTGTGTTCATTCAAAATTGATTATTATGTAATGAATGTAAATGACTTGAAATGATATACTAAAACTATTGTTGAAAAACAAAGAATTATTAGTGATGTTGGTTTGTAGCTAAATTCCACTTTTCATCACTTTTAGCGAGCCTACACTTGATGGTGCTTTATGATGAATGATTTTTTTAATACATATTTTAAATAGGAAACGAGACCCCTTGGATTGGGATTTGAAGTCTTGAGGGATTAACTGGTGAGTGATATTATTATGCACTTGCTTAAACAACATGATATCTTCTATGCAAGATTATTTATGACTGTCCTTGAAAGTTATACGAAGAAATATTGTTATTCTCTCTCTGGAAAAGTTATGGGGGTCATGAAGGATTAATGCTAAATATTAATCATGATGACCTTTAAGGGCTTATGTCATGAAAATTGTAATATATATGTTGTTGCTAAGATTGCTACATATTATTCAGGACGACCCTTAAGGGTTAATGTCTCAAAAATAGTAATACATAGGCTATTGCTAAGAGTGCTCCATATTATTTATGATGACCACAGAGGGATTATGTCATGAAAGTCTTACTACATAGGCTATTTCAGAGAGTGCTACATATTATTCATGATGACCTTTAAGGGTTTATGTCATGAAAATAGTAATACAATGGCTAATGTTGAGACTATTATGTATTATTCATGACAATCCTTAAGGATTTATGTCATGAAAATAGTAATAAATATGCTATTGTTTGAGATGAATCTCCAATTAGGTGCCTAGTGGAAAATTTACAGGTGGTGAATCTACAATTGGATTCCTAGTGGTGAATTTACAGGAGACAAATCGCTAATTGAGTGCTTGGTGGGGAATTTGTGGGAGGCAAATCTCTAATTGGGTCATTGGTGATGAATTTGTGGGAGATGAATCTCTAATTTAGGAGAGACAAATCTCCAAGTGGGTGCCTGGTGGCAATTTTGCAGGAGATGAATCTCTAATTGGCTACTTGGTGGTGAATTTTTGGGAGATGAATATCCAATTTGTAGGAGATGAATCTCTAATGGGGTTCCTAGTGGTGAATTTATGGGAGATGAATCTCTAATTTATGGGAGACACATCTATAATGGGGTGCTTGGTGGTGAATTTTGGTTGGTTCAAACATGGCCTGAGTAGTCGAACATTGATTGATTTGTTGGAAAATGACATATCATTTTTGATTAATCTGCTTTTGAGTGATGCTGGATGCATCTACAGTGAAAAGGTTTTGAGCGGAGAAGAATTAAGCATCACTCTTGAGCATTGGTTTAACTTGATCTTGAGTGATATGTAATGCAACTTTGTTGAAAAGATTTGGGCATATGTGAATTAAGCATCACTCTTAAGCATTGATTTTGAACTTAAGGGATGGGTAATGTAGCTTTGCCAAAAATGTTTTAGGGAAGAGATGATTAAGCATCACTCCTAGGCATTTAACTTAGATTTACATGATGAATAATGCATCTTTGCTGAAAAGATTATTGGGTGGAGATGAATCATGAATCACTCTTGAGCATTTTCTTGAGTGGTGGCATATATCAACTCTAAAATGATTTTTATTTTGAAGAGGTGGCACATACCAACTCTAGAAAAGGTGCTGAAGCTTATCAAGAGATGACCTATATCATCTATGAAGTGAGAGGGTTTATTAAGAGGTGATGCATGGATCCCCTCCAATTGTCTACCAAAGCATGGTCATTGTTGGGAGATGATACATGTTTCATTTTCACTTGTCCGCCAAAGCACGAGATTTGTTGAGAGATGATATATATGGTCTTTGATTTCTTACTTTGATTTATTGATATAAAAAAGAGTCATGTTTGTGTTGTACTTAGTCTAATGGTGGAGGTGATTATCTCAGGAAGCCCAATCTGGATCCCTTTTACCTTGTGAAGTCTATGATTGTGTGCTCTGCCCAAATATTATGTCATGTGGCATGTTGCAATGATGTTTTAGGCTCATTTGTTGAGCATGAGATTTTAAATTCTGAGAAGATACGCGAATGGAGCTCTTTGTTGTATTGGAAATATGTGGCAACCCTTGTACCTGGTTTTTCTTGAGTGGCATAGAAGGTCTAAACTAGCCATGCTAAGAATCATTGACTCTTCTTTTAGAACTTTGTTGCTGATGGTCACTCCCCTACTACTCAAAGATCGAGGACATCATTTATGGGAGGTAAGGTAGCTTGGGTTGTGGGTCTGAATGGAAGGGGTAAACGACTCAAAATTTATTAATTGTTGAGTTTTATCTTAATTGTTCAATGATGAAAGGAGGTCTTTAATTGTAGGACGAAACATGGCCTAGGATGTGGATGTTAATAAAGTGGAATAATGAGATCAAAATTGTAGCATATCTATTGGGTTTTTGATTGTTCAATATATCATATGATTTATCTCTTGACTATTTATGGATGTGAGAAATTTGAAAGGCTTAAAAGATAAGAATTGGTTATCCATATATGTTCAAGTTTGCAAAATGTTTACGTACTTACAGAATGTGACTAAACCTTATTTAGGTTTCCTACATACCCCAATATAGGGATAAAGTCAAACGTAGTTCATAGGTAAATATCTCTCATCTTTTGAAGTTAGAGGTTCTATATTGAGGGTTTCTTCTCCAATGAAATGGTTGAATGGAACAATCCTCCTGTTTTTTTTTTTTCATTTTAGTAGGTTTTCTTTGATGAAAACTACTACAGTAAGAGAGGCCTGATGAAACCCTTATCTAGAAAGGGGTTCATTCTGTATACTGAATTATACCCATTCGTACCTTTTAAATGTATATGAGATGGACTAGAAAATGGAGTGGGTCTATCATTGTGATAAATTTAAAGTTATACAGTGGAGGTTATAGTAAGGGATGCTGTGGTAGACTGCTATGAAAGTGTGTAAAGATTAGTCATATCAATGTAGTTGAACAATCAATGGAGCTATAGTTCAGAAAAAGAAGCCTTTATTTTTGCCTCAAAATGGTTGACTAGTGATAAGCTTTGAATAGGTCATTTTGAAGATCCTAGTCGGCTAAAGATGGCCTCCCATAATTTCAATGAATAATAGAGTTCACACTTGACATGGATTTGATGCATAGAGAATATTGTATTTAGAAAGAAAAGACTCTGTATTTTGGCCTAAAGTGTTTGACAAGTGGAAAATTGTATATGGGTCCTTTTGGGGGACTGATCTGCTAAAGATGGCATCCTATTGCTTTTAAGAGTATTAGGAGCATGTTGTTGGATGTTAGAGTGAATCAATAAGAGCACATTGTTGGTTGACAGAGTTGTTCATGAAGAGTAGATGTTTGACTAGACAATTTTTGTAATGACTCACATTTTATTTAAAGGGTAAAAATGTAATTTTACTCTTATAAGGGTAAAATTATCATTTCATATGTTTATGCATACCATAAAATAGTTTAAGAAGCCATTAGATCAAGTTAGAAGTGTAAAACCTAAGTTGGGCCTCAAACCTGTCAAGTTTGAAAGTTATCCTGATTTCGCATTTGGAATGACTTCGTGGGCACACTGACACAAATCCTAAAATAATTAAAGGTCAAGTCATACCTTGATAGAAATTTCTAGGAGTCTAGTTTTCATAAAAATAAACGATGTGCAATTATGAGTTTCTTAGAAGAAGTTATGCCAATTCTCCTATAAGGTGTCTTTGCTAACAGACCCATATATTTAAGGAAAATTCTTGGGCCCATTGACCCCAATCCTGAATGAACTAGGGTATGACCATACCTTGTTAGAAACATCTTCAAGTCTAGCTTTCAACCCAATAAATGGAGATCGATTTTGAGTTGTATAGAGAAAGTTATAAGCATTTTAGTTTAATGGGTAAAACCCATTTGGATCGATCTAAACTTCCTAGTTTGATCCAACTAATTTGAATCAATCCAAACTTATTTGGGTTGATCCAAGGCTACTCGGGTTGGAGAAAACTGCATAAAAAGTGTTGGATCAATCCAAATAACCCATAATGTGATTTTTTAAGGAAAAAGTGATTTTTTTCATCTTGAGGAGTGTGGGACCCTCCCAACTCGACCTAAAACCTTATAAATATGATAAAAAACCCTAATGACCTCATTTACACTAAAAGAGAAAGAGTTGGAGAGGAGTAAAAGATTTGAAAGCTAAGTGTGAGAGTTCTTCCCCAAATTGGATAAGTTTCACTCATAACACTAGAAATCTTCAATGTTAGCTCATTTTCTTCCTAGATATTCATGTTTAACTCAATTTACATTAGTCTACATCATTTTATAAAGAATAGAGGAAATGATAAGGAGGTTCTTCTCCAAGATCTTCTTGCAAAGTAGGGAAAGAAGCTTGGGTAAGTAGTTATACAAAACTTACTTTATTTTTGTATGTTTTAGGTTATTAAAAGTTTTGTAATGGTAAAATATTGATGCTATAAATGTTTTTTCATATATTTGTAAAGCCCTTGCTAGGACCTTAGAAACTCCCAATTCTTATGATGAGATATTGTCATATTATATTAGGATCTTAGAAATTTTCAATTTAATTTATAAGGAAAAATGGTTTTACATCACACACTACAACAAAAATGGTGTTTGGCAGTGTTTACCTATAACTATGAGCATCGTTTTTTAAACGCTGTTTCAAGGTGCATTGCAAAAAGTCAAAAACTTTATGCAACATTTTTAAAATGCTGCATAAAGTCACTTTAGGCAACATTTTAAAAATGCTGCATATAGTGACACTATAGGTAGTATTTTTTAAAATGCTATCGAAAGCATGTCTAAAAAAAACTATAGGCAGCTGTCTAAAGTATGCTTAAATAAAAAAAAAATTTGAAGACAAGACTAAAGACAATTCACCTTCTGATATAGGCATCACCCTTGAATATCTAAAGCAGTCAAAGAATCACAATCAAAAGTGGTGACCAAGAAGTAATAAGGTGATTGAAACTCAACATGAGCTATAGGGAAAACCCATTTGTGGAGACAAGACCAAAGGAAATTCACCTTTTGATAAAGAACATCAAGATTTCAGTCGTTAAAGGATAGATAGCCAGTAAGAATTATATACAAGATTACACCACATGACCAAAGATCAGATGTGGCACCATCATACCCTCTGTTAGTAAGAACTTGAAGACATGGTCATGGTTGAAGTCACCCCTCTAGCCGTCATGGCTGCTGGTGAGTGAGAAAACCACAGTTTATTTTTCCAAACAGCATAGCATGAATGCCCACCCACCCACTATGCAACCCTTTTGATTTTCTGTTGTACCAATTAAGATAATAATGGTTTTTTTTATATATTTTGTTTTGGTGGGTGATAATAATGGTTTATATGGTGCTTTAGAATTAGTGGCCAATGGCAGTTGGGGTTTTAACGTTTGCAATAGATGAAAATGTTAAGGAGAATGATTATCTGTTTTAAGACAGACCTCTATTATCATGCATTGATTGATACATGATGTGTTTTTGAATTTGATGTCTTTTATTGACCACCTACTTTTTCAGCTAACACTTTTTTGGACCCTTCTAACCCCCAGAAAAACACGTCTATTTATAAGGGATAAAGACCAATCCCCATGGTGCCTTCACATGTGATTAAAGATGAACTCAACACTTTTAGAAAGAGAATCACTTATATCCCAGGCAGAACTTCAGCTCCCAGATGGAAACTTCAGACTAAAACTCTGCTTGTCGACTGGAGGGAACCGTTGAACACAGTTTTGCATAGTAATTTACAAGTGAATAATGTACTTCTGAAATGAGAAATTCAATGAAGTGAATTTTAATATTGTTCAACCATAATGTGTCTCAAACTGCTAAACTAACACCATGTTTAGTTATCTCAATTGTAATGTCATCTAAAATTTTGCCAGCATGACCACCAGTTTTGAAGAACCTAGTGTATACAAGAATATCTATTTTGAGGAACAGAAGCTTCCATTTTATTTTTATTTTTTGGTTTGGAAAACCGTACTTCATTGAAATTGATGATTTTTTTTATGAAGAAATTGATGAAAATTGAAAGCAAAAGGGAAAGAATCCCTGGTACATAAAGAGCTCACAATCTATCTAGCTGACAAGTTGACCCACATAAGCTTTTAATATGGTCTACTGATAGCATAACATAACAGATAGCTGGAAACTAAGAAAATGAAATTGCACCTTAATATACTGGTTTGGAATCTTAAATATGCTATATAGTAGTCATATACCTTTGTGGGAAGAATGGCTTATCAAATAGAGGCGAGGCATCAATTGAGCTCTTGGGACCATTTCCTTTCTCAACATCCGGATTTCTTCTTCTTCTATAATTTGCAGCATCAACATTTTCATGAGAATATTTCCAAATATTTATTCGGATTTTGCCATGGGAGCACGTTTTTGAAACATCTTTACCTTGTGCAGCTTCTCTTCTAGTTGCCTCTATCGTTCTATGATATTTATCTTTGTTGCAATCTATATGTCTTGAGCAACTTGGTAAAACACTAATACGAAAAAAAAATTAATTGCTAAAAACACCGTCCATGACATTGAAATTAAATAATATATCAACTTACCATATCATTGAATCCTGCACGCTTGATTGCTCTCATTTGTGTATGAAGCTTGAAATTCATTGGCTTATTACTTTCTTTAGTGGGAGGTTTTTGGGTTGCCTACAAGTGGGTACCATGGATTTGGACCACTTTCAATTATTGAGAGAGAGAGAGAGAGAAAGAGAGAAAATTTGGACATGGTTTAATGTTTATGTACACACGCCCTTGTTGTAGTCCTTCTGACTGTGAAAACATGCATGAAGCCGGGATCAACCAAAAAGGAAATTTTGTGTGATGTTGAATATAAATTTTACCTTCGAATGAAGTTTGAAGGATTGTTGAGGTTGAATGCATCCCACCTCTCCTCTAGCAGTGGAATGAAGAGTAGAGTGTGAACTAGTCTTCAAATACTAAGGACAAAGAAGGATAAAGAAAAAAAGCTTTAGTAGAATAAAGATTAAATTTAGAACCAATTTTCAAAGCTTGAAAAAAATATGAAGATAAAAAGGTAAGCATTAGTTGACCATTTTAGGAGACTAACATACGAGAAGATAACTAATAACAGAGACAGGAACATACATTTTCTAGGAAGGAAAAGGGAACAACAATAAAAACATGGTAGATCAGATGCTTAGGTTATCGGAGTAAGTCCTGTATTTAACTAACGTTCAAATTATTTTGAGGTGAAGTAATGAAACCTTCCGTCTCTTGAAAACTCAACCACACCTAAAAAGAAATTCAAATAGAGAGCCATTTACAACCAAATGGTCTAAAACGGGATAACCTGAGGTTCCACTATTACATAAACCATTATTGCAGTTTATAAATGCATAACCATACACATGGCAAACATGCAAGAGATGAGACCCATCATCTGATGGGTCAAAAGATGAACTTGATTTCATGCTGATAACTATCCAACATACATCAAAATAAGCCACCCAAAATACATATGACATACAATGCTCCATCAATTGAGGTCACACAACTCAATTAATTTGACCATGAGGTGCACTAATCATGTGACATGCTTGCCCCATGAGATTGCAGGGTGTGAGTCATAGAACACACTTGCCCCCAGTCAAACAATTATAGCTTGGCAAGTTGGGTCAAACAAATTATATAAATTGTACATAAAGAAAATGCACATGAGAAGATGATCTTGACAAAAGAAATACCTTTTAGAGCTTAA
>JAOXJP010283077.1:0-19349 GCA_025762735.1 Platanus orientalis | reverse complement strand
TATGAGCTTGACAGCTCTTCAGCTTTGAGTGTCACTCCCTTCTTTTTGACATTTGGTTTGAAGGTCATCTCAAATGTTTGAAGTGACCTAGCAAGTTCCTCCACTACTATAGTGTCAATGTCTTTGCTTTCTTTTATAACAGTCACTTTGAGTCTGAATCTTTCGTGTAGTGATCTATGGATTTTATTTACTATCACATCAGACTTTAGTGGGTCTCCGAGTCTTACTCTAGAGTTCACTAAGTCTTGAAGCTTCATGTAGAAGTCAATGAATTGTTCATCTTCTTCCATTCTAAGTTCATCAAATTTAGTGGCGAGCATTTAAAGTTTAGACTTATTTACTGTACTTGTACCTTCATGGGTTACTTCTAGTAAGTCCCATGCTTCCTTAGCCGAACTGAGTAAGCATATGTGCCTAAACTCATTTTGACTAACTACATAGAAAATAGCATTCAGTGCCTTATAGTTCGCAATGTGGGCTTTCTTAAAAGTTTTATCCCACTGTGCTTCCAGTATTGTTGTATTGCTCCAACCTTGTTGGATAGTCATCTATGTAGATAAGTCCATGGCTTAGAGATGTGTACTCATCCATATTTTCCAATAGGGATAGTTACCCCCATTGAAGAATGGGGGTTTTGAGGTTAAGTAAGTTTCTTCTAAGTTCACCATCTAGGGTTTTCTATTTTAGGAATTTTTTAATCTTTCCACTCCGGTGGTTAGACCGTTCGTGAGCAGCCTTACTCTAATACCAATTAAAAGTCCAATATTATTCCTAGAGGGGGGTGAATAGGATAATTCAATTTCTTAATCTCTTCTTTTATAATTTTCTTAATCTTAATTAATTTTAGCGTAGAGCTTTTGATTAAGAGAAAAAATTTTCTATGAACCAATCATAGACCACAAGGTTTTGTCATGCACTATAGTGTTACCTATAGTAGAGCGAGAACAGGGCTGATAGATTCCCTATATTCAAGTTATTTATTTCTTATTGTTTTAACTGTTGTGTGCACAATTGCAATAAATAAATGAATGACAAATTCAATGGATTAAATGCAACTACTAGAGACAATCATCAAGCACACACAACACAATAATTTTATAGTGGTTTGGCACAAGGCCTACGTTCAGTTTCAAAAGCTCACAACCAAGCTATATAATTTTATTAAAATTGAATAATTACAATCAAGGCTAAAATTAAATAAGGTCTATCTACTACATTCGGTGTCTTCGACGAATGTGGTATACAATTCTGGTGTCTTCGGCGGAAGTGTCAAATCTACACTATTAGTGTCTCTGATAATAGTGCTAGGTCCATTCCTGGTGTCTCCGACGGAAAAGGTTTACACCTTCGATAAAGTGCCTAGGTTTATACTATCGGTGTCTCTAGTGGTAGTGTCAAACTCTCGGTGTCTCTAGTGAGAGTTATCACAATTTCATATAAATTTAAATAGCTTTACTTACCTCTTTGAAGGTTGATGTAGCTATTAGCTAGCACAGTGTGGGATTACTCCTCTTAAGCAAGTTGTGACTTTTTGAATCCCAAGTGAGTCTCTAAATCGAATAACTCTTTAAGATAGCCTCTCAATGATATGTCTAAGCACAAGCAGGAAGGCTTCTTTAATTCGATCTCTCTTTTCTTAAACTCGAGAGTTATGTGCACTTAATGGAGATTTTAATCTCTTCTAGAGCTTAAGGATAAGTTGAGCAACGTATTTCTTCAAAGATATAGAGGCATTCTTATTTGCTTTACGACGCTTACCCTAATTTATAAAGGGCTTAGGGCTTGTCATCCATTAGATGAGAATCATATCTTACATTTATTTTTGATCCTCAGTTAATTTTTTCAATTTATGAGAGATTTACTAGCCATTACACTCATTTTTTATGAGCTTTGGCACTTTGGATCGATTAAAAGTACTATATTTCTCATAAAAATGCACCTGAAACTCTCTAGATTAATCCTAGATCAATCCATATTATTTGCATCAATCATGGATCGATCTAAATAATTTGAATTGATCCAGAAGCTTTGGATCGATCCTACTATACTGTAAGGCCCCAATTTTGATCTTGGAGGGCTCTAATGACTTTGGGGTTATTCCTTCTTGGTCCGAGAAGGTTCCTAGGTCCTTAAAACACTCCCTTGGTCCTCCAATTCACAACCTTTACCAATTTTACTTCTTTATCTTGGAATGTTCTTGTGAATGCTTCAGGATGCCTTGTGTGCTTTTGGGTTGCTTTTCATTAGCTCGTCTTGATGTCCTAAGCTTGTTCTTCATGTAGCTTCGGTCCTCGAACTTCTGAGATTCCAACATGACTCTTCTCATGTCCTAGTCTATACACCTTTGTATTTTATATTTCATGAAATTTACAACCTACTACATCAACAATAGTAATGCCCTTAAGGTTAGAAAAAATACCAATTTCTTGCATCTAACTCATAGATAACCCATTTTTTCAAAGAAAAGTCTCTCTATCGGTTGATACCCATTTCAAAATCCTGATTTTTTCAAAATATTTGTAAAATACCAAAAGAGTTGACTCTCAATTCAATAAGGCATTTCAAAAGAACAAATTTTCAAAACCCTAATCCATGGGATCATAAATAAATGTTAACCCACCATGCTTTCTCAACCAAAACCATTCTACATTTTTGGAACCACCCACTTACTATCCATGAGTTACATACAAGGAAGAGGTCTCATCTCACCCAAGCCAAAATTAGGATACTTCCACTACAACAAAAATGGTTTTTAGCAGCATACTTTAGGAAACATTTTTATATAAATGTTGCAAAAGGTATAATATTATAAGCATTTCTCTTAAAAAATATTGCTAAAGGGGTTAAATGACTAAAATAGCCCTTTTATACAGCGTTTTAGAAACGCTTCTAAAGAAAATGGTTAAAAAAAGGGTTTATACAACATTTTGAAAACGCCTCCTTTCTATTTCCACAAAAATGGCATTAGGAGTGTTTTTAAAATGTTTCATATATCCCATTAAAACTGCTTCTTAAAGTCGCTCAAAAAGGCTTTTAGAAGCGTTTTAGAAATGCTTCTAATAGGACTATGCATATATACCCTTTCCCCTTTCCATTCCTCCCTTCCCGCTTTTCTCTTCTTCTCTTCCCGCATCTGCCTTTCCTCTCGTTTTCTCCTCCCACATCTCTTATCTAGTGTTTGCTGCCGAATTTAGGGCTTTTTGAGGTTTCAAGCTCTCCCAATGAAGAATGTATAAGAGATACAGGGGAATTTGATCACTTCATCCACTAAGATAAGCGCGGGTGTCTATTAATAGCCTGGCGTCGGATGTCACAAGTTTTTTGTCGACATGGTCCGTCGGTTATGACAACAACGGCTCACCACTATTCTCTTTTTTTCTTCTATAAATTGACAAAAGTGCTGGAAGCGCTCTTTCTTTCCATGTGTACTTGCCACCACTTCTAAGGTTTCGATCTCGGTAATTTCATCTTCCTTTTTCATTCTGTGCATCTGTTTGGGCTTGCTTCCATGGCAAACCCTGAAGAATCGAGCCCTCTTTTGGTCAAGCAAGGCGACAAAGGTGGCTAGGTCAAGCATGGAGAGCCACCGGCAGTGCCGACAAAGTCTGTGGCGGTGGAATCGGGATTGATCTCTGGTGGCATCATCGGGTGGACAGCCGATGGGTTGCCTTTAGGTCATGGAAGTGTGGTTGGTGAACCGGTGGCTCGTGTGCATTGAGATTCGTCTCTCTTTGCTTGTCTTGGCCGGAATGACGAGTTCTGCAATTGCAATCTTGAAGTTTGTAAGTTTCTTGTTTACTTTCTCATAGGATTATATCTATGGTGAAATGCGTATTGTATGGTTTGTTTCCTCTTTCCTGATAATATTTTTTGATGTTGAATTGTCCTTTAGATCATGTTTTTTCCGCTCTGTTTTATCTGTTTTTTAGGTTTGAAAGCATTTTTCAGTGATTGCAGTTTCAAATCGATTTGGTTGCGAAAATTGACAAAAAAATGCTTGAACTTAGATTTGGATCATATAATTCGCTAAATTATGCCCACGTCCTTGCAACATTCAATAAGGAAGTTGTCCTTGGAGAATTATTAGCTAACCACGTAATAATTTTGAGTGGGACCAACCTCTGTGTTCTCATAAATTTTATGTCTTGATTGTCTTGAATCATCAGTTGATCGTACCGCAAGAGAATTATGCATCACCTTAAATTAGGAAAACAATTTGAGGTTCTTTATCTTCTTCTTCTTTCTTTCTTTCTTCTTCTTCTTTTTTTTTCTTTTTTTTTTTTTTTTTTTTTTTTTTAAAAAAAATAAACAAAACAAAATAAAAAAAATTAAATTTTTAAAAAAATTTTTGGTTTTTTATTTTTTTTTTTTTTTTTTTTTTCTTTTTCTTTTTTTTTTTTCTTTTTTTTTTTTTTTTTTTTTGTTAAAAAAAAGAAACTACACAAAATAGAAAACATAAAAGTGGACTGTTACGTCCCACTTTCCTTAGGAATGACCTTGTCATCAGTGTGTGGGGATAAAGCAACTGGGCCAAAAAGTTTTCATGTGGTCTTGTACAACAACTGTTAGGGTTCAATTCATAGATTCATATGCTAGCAATAGCAAATCTTGTGGTGATTTTAATTATTATTGGCTTGATTTAGATTCTAAAAAACGTAATTTGACCACCATAAGGATGAAATCCACTAGCAATACTTTTTTTTTTTTTTTTTTTGTGAAACCAACTTATGTTATGTTGTCATGTTGTTAAATGGACCTGAGGTGTGTATTTTCTCTTACACTATGTACATGAGTGTACATCTATGTGTGCATACTATATAGATTAGTTGTATTAGTATTCTTTGCTAATTTTGTGGGTAGGTAGCTAAATCTTGAATAATATAAAATCATTTGGAAATGTTCCCAGTTTTCGTTGAGATTTATATGGTAATACAGTCCAGATTAATGATTTGACATTTATGGATATTTGAATCTAATTGGATTGTTTGGAGCTTGGTAGTTGATACTTCAAAGTCCAGATTAATCATTCATCACTAGATGATGCCTTGCAATTCATCACATCAGCTGAAGCTTAGATGCAGGTTCAAGATTAAGAACAAAATTGCTAGTTTATGTTGGTAACTTAGGCATATTGAACGAGTTCAGTTGGGAGATTCTGATGATTGCTTAGGGGCTAGGAAGATTGAACAAATTTTAGGGTTTAAGCAAAAGTGAGGATAGCGAAGGTTGGGCAAAGGGACTGGGGGCTGTTTCACTATGAACTTTTGTTCTAGTGTCTTGGAGTCCAGTGTTGTTCAAAAAGTGGTGTTGTTGAAGGTGGAATTCATTATGTGGAGAGCAACCTTGGGGAAAATCCCCACCATGGATCTACTTAGGAGATGGGGTATGCAGCTTGCTAGCATTTGTCTTCTTTGCTACGAGCAGGGTGAGACTTAAATCTCCACCATAGATCAGCCACAAGAATGCTATAGATGGTGAAAATCATCTATTCCTATTGATTTTTTGTCGACATATCTCCATGTTGGAGACCTAGCAAATGGTTAGTGTTTAGTGGTTTTCCTTTGATAGACTGTTCAATTCAATGCAATAGGCATTTCATAGCTGGGATTGTTTCCAGTGAGAAGGTGTCTAGCATCAATGAAGCACTAATTTTGCGCTTACATGTTGTAAAAAAGGTGAAAACCCCATGGTAAAAAACATCTTTTCACTTTTTTCACCATGTGTCAGCACAAAATTTGTGCTTAATTAGTGTTGGACACCTTTTCGCTGGAGAAGATCCCGCCTCTGCATTTTATGTTTTGCTTTTAATGATGGATTTTATAAGATGCATTCATACGTGTTGTAGATGTTCTTATGCAGCATCTGAAAGGTAATATTCATTTCCAACCAGGTTTGGGGTATTATATGGATTACTTGGAGAAGAACATTGACTAGCTATAGTCCAAACTGGAGCCTCTTCTCAAAGGTCAATATATGATTTATCTTCTCTCTTTTTCAGATGGTCTGGTTTTAGTCTCATGCACTGCCTTGACAGTTAAATAATCTACAGTATTTAATAGATCATAATCTACAATGACATAAATTGTTTTCTTCTGATTCTATTAAAAGAATACTTATCTTCTCAGTGGTGTTGCATGTTTTTGTTGGCGCATGCTGAGGTGTTTGACTGGATTTGCTCCGTAAAACTCATACGTAACCTCATTGAGGGTTTGTTGTCGTTGTTATTTTTTTTCTATTTAAACCTACTTTAGATAGCATTTTTAAAACGTTGTCTATAATCTTAGTGTTTTTTTTTTTCTAATTAGATATACTTTAAGAAACGCTTCCTAAAGTAGACTTTAGGAGGCGTTTTTAAAACGGTTCTTAAAGTGACTTAAGGCAGCGTTTTAAAGACACTTCCTAAAGTTTGCGACTTTTCGCAACGCACATCAAAACAGCGCTTGAAAAACGCTTTTTATAACTATAGGGAGCATTTTTTAAATGCTCCAAAAGGTGTTTTTTGTTGTAGTGTTTTGTTCTTTGCTACATATAGAGAAGCCACACATACCAAAGAAGGGCATCTATCAGCACCCAAATCTTGACTCGGGTCATCTAATGGAATGTAAGCACATTAGAGCAACATTTAGAATCAAGACCTGAGGCAACCTTAGTTTAAGAAGATCAAACCTAAACTTTAGAAGGTTAAACATCCCTTGTAAATTCTACCCTGAATATTTTGGTTATAAAAAGCATCATCCATGTGTAGTGTCATCACAAAGATCAGCCAAAATACACTATTCTCGGTCAAACCCTAATTTTTCAAGAATCAACAGTAGTATGAGGTTCTACATTTAAGATTATAAACTCATTGCTTTCAAAATTCTCCAACCTCCATAAACCTTCTCATAGCAAAGCATCACAGGAGAAAATTATCATTTTATCCTTTTTACCTTTAAAATAAGCACATGGACCTTCGAAGAACCTCTTAAGCTTCTCTCCTCACTTGAATGGTGTCATTTTAGATCCTATTCACCCCAATCTTAGCCACTTTCAAGGAACTTTTTACATAACAGATCTTTAAATCTAGCAACAATCAATTTCTCAATCCACAAGATGTTCTGGTCTGGATATGACCTTCAATAAGCTCTCAAAGATTCATCAGACATCTTAATACAGTTTTTGTCTTACCTTCAATAAGTCATCTCTTAGATAAAAACCATTTAAGGTCTCAAACCTCTTTGTTATCTCAAATCTTCCCTAAGACATTCCAAGGCAATTTTTGGCTAAACTTGACCTCTATGATTATAGGATGTTCCCCAAATAACCAAATCTTGATTAGTCAGTGGCCATTTCTCTAGATTTGTAAGGCCTTCGAAAAACTCTCAAACAAATATCAACATTTGTAAGATCAATCTACTACAATTCTACCAATTACTTTAAAATGAGTAGCACATTTGGGGAAACTATCAAATCTTCAACTAAACCCCTAAAATTCAGCAGAAATCCAAAATTCAGTTTGTTGCTGGTTATTTCTTGGTAGCTCTGAGATCCTTAAAAGACTGTCACCCCGAGTTATCTCATTCGGAAGTTCTACAAGCCTAACCACCACATTTTGTCCAAATTATATCAAACATACTTTATCAATATTCGACACATGATGAGCCCTGGAAAATTCTCCTGGACCCCAAATTTTGTAAGGTCATGCCCATTTTATTTGTTTTCTCCCAGCCCTTAAAAGACTATCTCCTAGAAAAGGACCAATTACAAACTCAAACTAGCCCAAAATCCCCATTCTCTAATGAGCTACTATCACTTTATCTTGTCCAAGTAACCCCCTTCAAAAAGCTCCTGAAGATTGCCCGGGTACCCGATGGTTAGGCTGTCAGTTCCTATGGTTTCAAGACTCTCTAAACTTCAGTACTCTATGACCCATCAATTTTTTATGGTAAACTCAGTAAATTCCAGTGGCAATTCCAATCAATGTTTTTTACTTGTCAAGAAGAGGGTTTTGATTATGGCTTCCTGCTCGGATGTCGGTTGTCTAGATGAATTAAGTCTATGTCTTGCAAAACCTGAGGTTCACCTTTTATCTAAAGACCTCAGAGACCAATTTGGCCATATTAACCTTTCAGTAATTATTTATGAGATTTTGCGGTTAATCAAATCCTGATTTTCCCAATCTACCTTTTACGTAATTCATTTTTGACTGATCCGTTGCGATTGAAACATCCAAGACTTTAAAAACGTACATTAAGTTTACAGGTTTTCGAGTACGGGAACCCAAAAGTGAGGTGACAAGGTGAAGGGACATTTTTTCCATGGAATTTCTTTATTAGAGATTAATGAGCTTATTCATTTTGTATTCTAGCTCATTAATGCATTCACATTAAGAGCTTTAAACCCTAGCCCTTAGATGTGGATCTCCCTTATGCATCCCATGTACCCCTTTTAAGATCAATTACATGGATTTCAAATATTCATATAATCCTTCATCCAACCCTACATCTAGCACAACCTATCTCACCCCTTGATTGCTCTCAACCAATCAAAGGAAGTAGTTTGCTACCCAAGTTTCACTCCTTATAATTGATCTTGTGCACCCTTGTGTACCCTCCCTAAGATCAATTACATGGATTTTAAATATCCATGTAACCCACATCTAACCTTTCATCTAGCATAAGTCATTTTCAACCCTTGATTACTCTCAACCAATCAAAGGTAGTAGTTTTCAAGCTAAGTTTCATTTCTCACCCTTGATTTCTCTAAACCTTGTACACCCTTATGCACCATCTCTAAGATCAATCCCATGAATTACAAATATCTATAAGATTAATCATTATCCTTTCATTTAGCATAACCCATTCATCTTCTAATCTTGGTCCTTAGTTGATCTTCGCTAATGGGAGAAGTGCCTTGGCATCCACACCTTCTAATCTTAGCCCTAAACTTTCACTTACCCATTCATCTTCTAATCTTAGCCTTTGGTTTCTCTCAACCAATGGGAAAAGTGTTTTGGCCTTCACACCTTCTAATCTCAACCATTGATCACTCACTTATCCTTTTATCTTCTAATCTTGGTCCTTGGTTGTTCTCAACCAATGGGAGAAGTGTCTTAACCTCCACACTTTCTAATCTTGACCCTTGATCTCTCGTCACCTACAATTGCATCCTAACCCTTTAAACACACTTCCCAACCTCTATAAATAGCCTCAATTGTGTGCTCATAAGAGGGAGGAAATCTAAAGGAAAGCAAGAGAAATAAGAGAAGAAAGAAAGCTGATGTCTAACTCTATTGGAAAATCAGAGTTGGTGACAACTCCCAAAAATGTCTAGCATCAGCCAGCCATGTGATCAAGACTTAACATCCCCTAATGAACCAAGACTTAACATCCCCTAATGAACCAACATTTCCCTTAATTAAACACCAAGCCAGATGCCATAATCGGTGAAATGGGAGCAAGAGCCGAAAGGGAAACCCGGGAGAGGTGCAAGCCCCTCTCCTGTTTTTCTTGATACCCATAGTGTGTGTTTGTTATTCCTCCAAAGAATGCCTTCTCTTATTATTATTTTTTTTTTTCTTTTACAAAGAATGGGATAAGGAGGATAATGCATTATTTGGAAGGTTATATCCCCTAAACACAATGACCAAAAATCGTAAACTTTAAACATAATATAAGTGACAAAAAAAATAACATTGTCAATCTAATTATATCTCCCTAAATCATCTGATCCAAGGTGTGAGGAGTTGAAATTTGGGGCATGGTAGAAATTAATATTAAATATATTTATATGTTTGTTTTTTTTTTACAACCAGAATGTTGACATTAGAAGTATTAGTAAAACTTTTCACATCAATTAAAAATTATTGGAAAATTTTATTTTTTGCATCAACTTAAAGGTTGATGCCCAGACAGTTTTTATTTTTATCTTTAGTTGATGTGAAAATCCTATGATTATAAATCCTCAACGCAAGGAGCTCCACGTTGATGCCTGAGCTCCTAGTCAATATTGAAGAGTCTTCAGCAGTGAAATATAGTGCATATTTTCAGTTTACGTTGTTTATTTAGCTAGGTCTCAGCATCATAGGGGAATTCGGGCCAATAGTGCTAGAAAGCTTCCCTTAGACACATGCCATTGGAATTACTGTTGTAAAAGCAAACGAGCTCTATATTTTTTTATGAATCATGCATGGACAGCGATTTGTGAGTATAAAATCTTTTAGATCCAAATTTTAGCATTGTCAGCCACCTCGCAATCTGTTGGCTGGATAAGATTATGAAATAGGATCTCCTACACCCAAAATTGTGTGTTCCCCCATGTCCTTACACCACAGGCTGACATGTAATTTAAAAAAAAAATGATGCCTCTTTTTAAATACCGACCTTTTCATTTGAACACTTTTTTAGTGATTTTAACCATATACACTCCTTATTTTGGATAAATATTGTTTCATTTGAAAACCGTTTTTGTATATGGGGACATGGAGGAACATACAATTTGAGCGTAGGAGATCCTCCAGTAAAAAGCGATGGGTGCCTGTGGTTGAGCCATGAGGTGGAGCCACATGTTGTATTTTACACGGTCTGACTGGGACACCTGAGGTCATAAGAAAGTGTTTGGAGATTATACGGTACCACATACCCTGTACGGATATTTCTTTAGTCTGTGTTCTTGCCTGCTGCGTCCACCTTGGCAGCAGTAAAATATCTGTCTTCCCACCAGAGACGGATCACAGAAAGCACCTACTCATATGTCAATAATATAAAATTAAGTCCGCCCAACTTTCCTTCCTATAAATTGAGGCCGGTGAGTGTCCATCCAAAATGACCTTCCCAAGTATCTCTGCAGGCCTTTCTTTCCACCTTTTCTAGTAACATCCCTTTCCTCGGTATACCTTAAATCAGAAAGTCACGTCAAAGGGTTTCTCTAGATCTCTCTTTGAATACTCATTCCTCTTTCCTCTCTCTAAGCCATGAAAATTGGTTCAGCTAGCCATGAGATGGCCGGGCTTTTCGCTCGTGGGTGGTTGTGGCTTAAGGCCATGCCTCAGAAGTTCAAGGCAATCATAGATGGGGTGGCGCACAAGACAAAGAAGATTGGAAAAGACGACCCAAGAAGGATCATCCATTCTCTAAAGGTTGGTCTAGCTCTCACATTGGTTTCACTTCTCTACTACTTAAAACCTCTCTATGATGATTTTGGTGTCTCGGGAATGTGGGCTGTGTTAACTGTGGTGTTCGTCCTTGAATTCACTGTAGGTAAGTACTAATGGCTAACAAACGCACATCTTATGTAGCTTAATCCTTTAGCTATAAAAATCGAGTAATGAGTTTGTATTATGCATCTTCAGGTGCAACCTTGGGTAAAGGTCTTAATAGAGTACTTGCAACATTATTGGCTGGCGCTTTTGGAGTTGGTGCCCGTTACTTAGCAAGTCTCTCTGGAGAGATAGGAGATCCCATAATCCTTGGCATCTGTGTCTTCTTCGTAGGTATGATCCACTTCATTACAGGGTATTCAAGCATTTAATTTTTTGACGTTAAACTGATTTTTTTTTTTTTTTTTTTCAAATTGATCGAATGTCGAATGTCTCACAGCCGCAGCATCGACATTCTCGCGATTCTCTCCCGATATCAAGAAAAGATATGACTACGGGGTGGTGATATTCATATTGACATTTAGCTTGGTATCTGTGTCTGGTTATCGAGTTGAGAAGATCTTAGAATTGGCCAAGCAGAGAATATCAACAATTTTCATAGGTAGTTTTACCTGCGTGATTATAACTATGTTCATCTGCCCAGTGTGGGCTGGTGAAGAGCTTCACAATCTGGTTGCACTCAACATGGAAAAGCTTGCAAACTTTTTAGAAGGTACATCTCTAACTGGTGCACTTAAATAAAATAAAAAAATATAAACAACCCACAAAAGCACTCAACGTATTTAACTTTTCTTCTTGTATATCTTTTATGTGAGCTTTTGCACTTACTAAAAATAAGAAAACTTTCAGGATTCGGAGAGGAATACTTTAAGATTGGTCAACCCAGGGAGGTCCTTAAAAATGAAAAGTCATTTCTTCATGGATATAAAAGTATTCTCAATTCAGGAGCCAATGAAGAATCTTTGGTGAGTAAGCCCTCTCTCTCTCTGGGTACTTTTCTATAGATAGTATTTAGAAAATTCAATTCTCTTCAACGTTGACAACAGCTTAACGTCCAGCACACGGTAGCTTTAACTTTTGCATGAACTCTCCTATTTCTTTCTCATAGATGATTTGAATATTTCCATCAGAGAATTACAAGAATGCCACTAGACGGTAGTTAATACTTAATATGTTTGTCTAGTTATGATTCATTGAAATATTTAATTACCAGTACTTTTGTGATTTAAATGAATCTTGTTAATGTTGCAGGCTAATTCTGCGAAATGGGAGCCGGGTCATGGCTATTTCAGATTCCATCATCCATGGAAACAATATCTACAAATCGGAAAGTTAACCCGACGATGTGCCTACCTAGTTGACGCACTAAACCACTGTATCAACTCTGAGATCCAAGTATTATAGCCAGACCATTTCCCTCATATTTATAAAATATATATAACCAAAACAACATTTTACCTATATTAAAACAATAACAGCAACAAAAAAGCTTATCCTCTTTAAAGTTATATATGAAGATCTATGTGAAATTCAACTCTTTAAAGTTAAAGAGCAATAACAATGAAAGATTCTCTCTCTCTCTCTCTCCCTCATAAAAGAAAATTATCTTCAAAAGGGTTCCTGTGAAAATAAACCAAAGTGTTAAAAACATCTTAAATATCATTGTTCTTTCCATCTCTTTTTTCCTTTTCAAGTTAAGTTCCTTGGGATTCGAAAAAATTTCTGTTGCTTCCATCATGCATAGAAAAAGTTTAGGGAGAGAGAATGTTACTGGGTATTCTACTTGAACCATATGTAGATTTTGTTTTTTCCGGTTTCAGCTATGTTACTAGTAGTCCCCTCACCAACCTAGCGTTTCTCTTTACAGGCAAGACCAGAATTCCAAAAGAAAATTCAAGTGCCATGTACAAAAATGAGCTTGGAAACTGGTAAGGCTTTGAAGGAATTAGCCTCATCAATAAAAGAAATGATGCAGCCAGTCTCGGCCGATCCCCATGTGGTGAGCTCCCAAAATGCTGCCAGCCACCTTAAGACCATGCCTGAAACAGCATTATTGGAGAATTCTGATCTTTTAGCGATCATACCAGCTACTACAGTCGCATCACTACTAGTTGAGATCGTTGTCTGCACAGAGAAAATCGCAGAGTCTGTTCATGAGCTTGCCAATCTAGCACATTTCAAGAGAGTAAACCCTACAGGAACACCAGAGAAGCCACAATCACTTCACGGGGCAGCTGTAAAACCGCTTCCCGACACTGATGTCCCTCATGTTCTCATCACAGTAAATACGTGAGACTTCGTCCTCAACTAACAGAAAAATCCTACCTTATGTATTAGGGAAATAGAGATTGGGTTGGATTGGAGTTGAAGAAAATTATATTAAGTGAGATTAAATCTTTTTGTTTTTGGTAAATTGTATATTTAAACCTGTTTGCATTGTAAATATGGTGATTCAATCAAATGAAATTTTTTTTTTTCTTAATCTTTTGAGACTTTGTGGTGTTCTTCCTTTATTTTCTGCCCATTTTGATTTTGATTTCCATTTTCAGCTGAAAAATTGAGCACTTCCTCCCTTGTGGACGAACCCAGAATGGTGGTTCGCACCCTGGGTGGTGCGGTAGTATTGTGGGGTAGAGAAATGATATGTGGACTTAAAACCATAGCATCATCCAATCTTACCCACAATTGAATCACATACAATGATCAGAAATATAAAATGATGGATGTGTCATACCCAAAATACTAAACCATCAGATGTTTGCGCTGCTTCGTTAATCCCTTTTTTAGCTAAAATCTGTGTGGGCAACGCCAGCGACACAAAGGAAGAAACCCATTGATCAGATATAAATCTGTTTGACAAGTAGAGATCAACAATCTAGATCAGGACAGCATGGTGGTACTGTATATAATCCTCACCAGAAATTTTTTGATGAATAACTATTATATTAAGAGGCGTAAGGGAGAATACAAAAATTACATACAGTACAATCCTTAGGCGATCCTTAGGCGAGAGCTTCAAAGAAAATACATGAAAAGAAATCCCTGGTATTGATAATAAGGAAAAGAAAAACAACCCTTTTGTTTCTCTAACATAAAAATGGTGATGATATAATAGCATATGTTCTAGTAAGTTCATAAGGTAATCAATTTCTCTAATTAATCTTTTTGTGGAGTTGAAAGCAAAATATTTTAAGTGGGCTATGAGGAAGTTGCCTAGCCTTGCGGGCTGAGCCGCTTGACTTTGTGGTTGTGACCTAAGCATCCTGGTTTTGACCGTAGAAATGGTGAAAACGCTTGACACAAACAAGGGCCAGCCGGTAACGTTGAGAGCCAATTCCCTTACAACTTGATGACAGAGATTTTAGTCTTTTGCTTCATTGACCACACAGAACCTGTGAATAGTATAAACCAACCCCATTTGGTGAACTGGGTTTTTCTGTGGACTTTCAATCAAATCATGTCAATTTTCTATGTTCTTCTTTTTCATTATTATTATTATTTAAAGAACAAGGTTGCTTCTTGGGTCTGGGACTATGATACATAGGCGAAGAACTCCTTTATAAATGTGTCACAAATTGATCCAGTATCAACCATAAATTAACCCGTGGTTAAGCATTTTGGATTTTGTGCACGCAAAATTCATGCACAATTCGTGTTTAAAGGCCTGTGAACACGCACATCAGCATTGAAAAGTGATAAGCATGTGCCCCAAAAAATGCAAGTCACTTTTCAATGCTAATATGAGTTAATATGAGTGTTCTCAGCCCCCGACACGCATTATATATGCACGGATTCTGTGCTCACATAAGCCAAACCGGTGGTTAAGTATTCAATGAATACCAAAAGTTTAATACCCCTTTACTCTCTCCAACTTTTTTCTTCACTGTAGTCTTTTCCAACCCAACCACCACTGCTAACGCAGCCTTCTCCCCCCTTCGACGACTTCTATTTTCCATATTTTTGCTGAACTTACAAATCCTATTACCTCCAATTCATCCCAACAAAATCCTTCTTCTCCTTAAATCATCTCGGAAGAAGATATTAACCTCCATTCACCCTCTCAAGAACAGATAATGGCTGAGAAAGATCGGGGTTTATGCCTTGACCCATTCCCAATCACACTAGAAGCGATGAAGAGTAGGCCACCTTGCAATCCAAGGTGATCCACCGGAAGCGAAACACCAAATGGCATTTAGTCTCAAAACTCGTGATGTCAAGATGAGGTCTGCACATTTCAGAACCTCAACGATGGCCTGCAACATTAAGAATCCATGTTGATGCAACCCAAACCTGACATGAATTTACCGCCTGACATCCATCACCAGGTGACTACATTTCTCCTACCACGAGAATAATTTTATCTTAGTTTCCGTGGTCGTGACAAGTAGAGCTGCGACCATTAATCTTTCAGCGTGTTTATTTGCTTTTGGGAAAATGTGTGACTAACGGGTGAGACTTCTCTCACAAGATCAAAGATATTCCAATTTGTTTTTTCATTCAACACTCTTTCATTTTGGTGTATTTGTTGTAAGAATTTTAATCTCATAAGATAAACTTATATAAATGAATGGATCGGATTAACCCATTAATTTTGTGATCATTTTATATATGTAGATTTATGAATTATCTTTGTAATACCGTATTAATTTTGTATATTTTAAGATTTATAAAGACTTAAAAATTGTTGTGACAATTGAAAAGACAAGAACATATATTTTTCATAACAAGTGTCTTTTTTTTCTATCTCTTCAATGGATTTGCTTATATGATGATTGATCCTTCTAATTCTATTTCAAATACGAATATATTGTTTTAGACACATGAATATCTTACAAGTGGTAACAAAGCAAGATTTGGTGATTTTCATTGAAATACCTAAAGTTTTTTCAAGAAAATAATATTTCTTTTTTCGGATGGAATTTTTCCTTCTTTTTATTTTTTGGTTGAATTGCGGTTTTTGCATATTTTTCTCAAGATTTTTTAATCTTTATGATCTAATAAATATCTTTAAAAATATATATAAAATCATAGGGTTAATTGATTTGAATTTGTTTAATGGGGTTTTTTTTATAAATACCAGCGACTTCTCCGGCAACGGCTAGAGGTTTGGACTGAATTCTTATACGTACTCCAATGATCTAGACAACCACTTCTGTACAAGATCCATCCACGTTTGGTGACTTAATCAAAGTTTTTTGGGATTGGTTTTGGTTATTTTATAAGCATGTCTCCGGCGGATATTCCGGTACTGCTACCGTGCGAGAGGCTTGGTTTGATCGGTTAAGGCTAATGATATCGTTAGTGGGGGCAAGTCAGGTAGAAGATGACTTCTCCATCCCCACAAGACTTTTTATTATATTTATATAATAATAAAAAATAAAATAAGGGAAACCAAAAAAGTAAACGCAAACTGAACATCTATATTCTATCGGTTCTCTCATGTATTTCTTAATTTATTTTTTAAGGGTTTTTAATCATTACATGACAAAATAGAATAAGTCAAATTGCTTTCGTTTAATCACGAGTGACATCAGATATTTTTTTTTTATTACTTATTAAAAACATTTTTAAAATATCAAAAAAATACAACTCAAATACTTAAAAAGCAAAAACCGACTAAATAATACATTTCAAAAGGACATGACGTTTTACATTAATGTTTACGTGGTATTTTAACTATTTATATTAAAGTGAACTGATTGAGATGGAGAAAGAGACATGTGTTAAAATTAGTACATGGGTAAGGTGTGTTTTTACTTCGTAAGAGTAGTCGTCTAAGTAGGAAAATGATTCAAGAGGTGCCTCTTTGCTTTCCCTGTATTTTGGTGCTCATTGTGACGGGTCAGAGACTCGGAAAACGAATGATCTTTTAATCTTCTAAAAGTGATGGACGCATCTAAACCGTCCAATGCAACCACCCTACACCATTAACCGATGAATGGATCCTTCAATTTAATTGTAGAATTGTAGATTGACTTCATCTATCATATATAGATATATATGAAAGAAAAAGAGAAAGTAACATAGGAGATGTCTGTTGGCTCAGCTGCACCCGTTTGGAGTCCTATGAAACCAAATCCACCCCACAAATCATCCCATGGAATCAGAATCGCCAACTGCTTTCTCCCCTCTCTCTTCGCGGTGAGGCTTTTTACGCTCCGTGTATGCAAACGCCTAGGTCAATGGGAGGTCACATCAGTATTAGAAGTGTTTTTATACTCTCCCAAAAAGTGAAAATCACTTTTCTAAGCTGATGTTTTCACCCGCTTGACCATTGGCGGATGCAGTGCAGGTTAGGGGTTGGCGTATAAAATCCTCACATCCTCACCGCTCTCTTTTTGTTTGGATTTTTATACGCTGACCCTAACCTAAATCAGTGTCAAAAGTGATTTTCACTTTTTAGGAACATGTATAAATCACTTATGATGCTGATGTGGCCTCCCCTTGACCTCGCCGAGGTTATCGTCGGCTAAAAAGTCCTACTGGTCTCTCTCTCACTCTTTATTTATATATAATATACACTACAGAAGCATTTTTATCACAGAACATTTGCTTCAATATATATAATCAAATAAATCTATTTTGTGTGTGTGTGTGTGTGTGTGTGTGTGTGTGTGTGTGTGTGTGTGTGTGTGTTCTGTCTCTCAAGTCTCAATACAATTATAGAGAATTATAGAGAAGCCCAGAAGGGATTCCGAGTGGGGTTGTGCATGCGGTTCTGCATCAAAGGCAGGTGCACCAAATCCGTACCAACCGAAAACTTCATCAAAAGTATGAAGATTGAACGGTAAAGTCATCTCCATATACTCTTCAGAATACAGAAAATAGTCGATGATGTTGATAAATATATGAAAATAACTATTTTTGAAAGAAAATCAACAGGAAACCAAAAGGGAAATTTTTATTTTCCATAAAAAGAATTTTTTTCCCAAAATAACAAATCAGCACCCTTAATCTTGGAAGAAAGTAAATTTATTTTTTCCTTTTTCTCTCTCTTTAATGGCGAAGAGAACTTACATGACTTAAGATTACTTAGTTTTTGGAGTTCTTGACGAAGCACTCATGAGAGCCATTTTCAATTAAGTACCTTGGGAGAGCACATAAACAGTAACCGATTACCGAAAAGGGAAAAAAAAAAAGCAAGCAAAATAAAGAATCAAAGAACGACGTACCTGAAGGATGGAACAGTCTCACAACACAGCTGAAGAAAGGTGGAGGAGATCCAATTTTATCCAAGAGGGAGAGACAGAGAGATGAAGACGGTATTTTAGATTAAAACAAAGTGTAAAGAGGCATGTCCATTGGATGCCTTTTGATGAAATCACCTGCGACGCTCCCTCCTGCGACGCTCGAGGGCCAAGACACGTGGGGTGGGATCCATTAACTTTTTGGGATGTCCCATCACCTCAAGTCCCATTAGCTCATAAATGAACTGTCCTCGAGCGTCACACAAGAGGGCATCACAGGTAATATCGCCAGAGAAAATGTGAAAATTGAGAGAGAGAGAGAGAGAGAGAGAATGTGACCGTGTCCATTCATACCGTGTGATGGGGGGCGATATCCTCTGCGACGCTGGATATTTAAGCCGAGGAAAACCACCAATCAAACCGCACCACATCTCACATGGCAATGTTCAAGAGTTAACGGTCCATCTACCCTTTCCAAATTTTTTTAACAAAAAAATCAAATCAAGTGTCACCACGTCCCATCCCCTCTGATAAATAAATAATAATTTGATAAATTAATAATAAAAATTCTTTGCATTTCTCTCACCTCCAAATGTTCCTCCCTCCCCAAGCACTCCGACTAGGGGTGTGCATGGGCCGGGCTGAAGTAAGCCCGTGGCTTGGCCCATCATAGTAATTTCGGGTTCGGGTCGTGTTCGGGCCCAAATTTTTTTAGAAACTTTAAGCTTGAACCCAACCCTAGTTATTTTATCGAGTTTCGGGTTGGACTCGGGCTAACCCATAACCCGTTAATTTAGAAAAAAATACAATTTTTGATGTCTCTTTTTCGACACCTACTTTTTCTTCTCAACACTTTTGTGGACGTTTTAACCCTCAACACACCCGTGTCAACTTATAATTTACCATCTACACTAAATATATTTTTTTTATCATAGAACATTTTCTTTACACACATACATGTATATATGCATTCTTATCTATATATGTATAAATGTACGTGTGTGTATATATATATATATATATAT
>JAOXJP010283076.1:0-33771 GCA_025762735.1 Platanus orientalis | reverse complement strand
AGTTTTGGCAGGGCATTGCAACCAAGAGGCCTAGCAGAAACATTATGTGGCTCACCGCTTTACATGGCTCCAGAAATAATGCAACTCCAGAAGTACGATGCAAAGGTGACACTTAGATCTTCCCATAATCAAGCTCGAACACATTTTCTTGCTCAAAATTTTCCCCAATTCATCTTGAACTGGATACGCAGGCAGATCTCTGGAGTGTTGGTGCTATTCTATTTCAGCTTGTAACTGGGAAGACCTCATTTATAGGAAATAACCAAATACAGGTTTGAGGACTTTTCATTATTTTCACATTTAAGCAGTTAATTCTATGCTTGGATTTTAATTACAGAAAAAAGTAGTGGTTGTGCATGCCTTTCACAGTTGCCATAATGATGTAACCTTCTCATCTATTGTGTTGAGCAGTTGCTGCAGAACATTGTGAAATCAAGTGAATTGTGCTTCCCTCCAGATAAAATGGATTTGAGTTCTGAATGCATTGATTTATGTCGGAAGTTGTTGTGTTGTAACCCAGGTATTATTTTTTTTACCAAAAAAAAAAACCAGGTATTATTTTTCGTCAATGAAGGTTGTAACTGGATATATGAATTCCAATGCTATATATATATATATATACAGGCTTTGGTGCAATGGTAGTGGCTTGGGCTGTCCAGTGTGAAAACGCTGGTTTGAGTCTGGTGAGCAGCCACTTTGTGTAAAAAGCCAAATGTTAGGTCTGTTTCCTGTGCACCCCTCCCAGCACCCCAAAATTATGGGACCAGCATGTATCTATCTATCTATATATATATAGATATATGTTGTATGTGTGTGTGTGTGTGTGAGAGAGAGAGAGAGAGAGAGAGAGAGAGAGAGAGGGAGAAGAGTGATAGAAGAAAAAGCTACATATGGGACCCAACTAGGTTATTTTTCTGTAGAAAAGCATTTTGCTAACTTGTGTATGTTGGTGGAATGTCACTCTAATAGACATGAGAAATGGGACCCACAACATGGGTTGTAAGTATTGCTCCATGAAACCTACCAAAATAACTGTTACCTATTTACATGAAAGATGGGATAAAATTGCGTTGATCGGGGCTACTTCTTTAACCATGTGACCATGGGAAATATCAATAAGAAACCTAATTCTGTGTTATGGTTTGTATACCTTGACATGGAGCAAATTTCCACCTGCTTCAAGCTAGCATATGAACATACCCACTTCCCCAACATCATCAGGCCACCAATTCCTGCTTGATGTTCCAAACTATTACCTCTGCCACAACCTGCTCAGTCTATTCGTTTTTTTTTGTGTGTGTGTGTGGGGGGGGGGGGGGGGTGGGAGGGTGGAGGGATTTCTCATTGATAGCAACAATTTCCTTCAGAGACTAATTCAACCATTGAAATGTGCCTCATATGTACCCATGAAACTGCCTTATGTGTAGGTATCTTTCTAAGGAATCTATAATCATTCCTATGATCCTTATCAAATAATAATAATAATAAGGGTAGTATTAATGAGAGCTCTAAGAGCACTGGTTAAGATGCAATTAATGCACACAGGTACCGCTTTATTTTCACATCCCAGCAGAAGAATCCCAAACATTTCACAATTCCAAATCACCCTTGTTATTAAAGGTGAAAAATGAAAGCTCTTTGAGTTCAACTTCTACTCAACTCAACTTGACAAATCCTTTATCCCAACTATTTGTGGTCGGTCACATGAACCAATCTGGAGTCCTTAGCTAGGGCCGCGCTAAGGTAGTTGAGTTTGATTCTTTTAGCTTTTGAAATATATAAACTTTTCTATATAGCTATCATAAGGTATTTTGGGTATTTTTTTTTTGGTTTAGATAAGTTATACTAGATTATGTTTAATCTGGGTTAGTTCTAGTCAGTATCAATTGGTTTAGATGTCTTACTTGTAGTGGAATGGTTTTTGGGAGAGAGACATATTTTTGTCCCTTTTTTTTAAATCTGATTTTTGGATTTCAAAGCCTTTTCATTTGCTTTGATTTTGGTGTCATTTGAAAGGATGTTCTGTTTCTTTTCTGATCAGTCTTAAGATCTTGTTAATGCGATGTAATTCGGGGAAGTTATATTCAAAATGTTGGCGGTGTATCTCTTTGTGAATGTGACAAGAATTCTCTGTTTTAAAGTTTTATTTAATAGGGGTTTCTTTAGTGGTTTTTTGGTAGTTAATGTTTTTCCAGGATTAGTTAATGTAGTTTTGTGATGGAGTGTTGTATTGAAGATTTTGATAGTGAAAACAGAATTTTTCTCTGGCATATGATTTGGTGCAGATTTCAATACTTTTTCTTCTCTTGAAGTTGTTACACTCCTAGAGTTTGATTGGTGCTGATTCCAATGGGGTTATCATCTCCCTCTTCCCTCTCTCTCCCTTCCCCCTAGATCCTAAGTCCAACCATCGTTTACTGTTTGCTGATTTATTTCAAAAATTGTTTGGTTCTGCCATTTTCATTAATTTGCTAGAAATCCATAACTCTACAACCATGCATCATAGAGTATATTACAAACACAAAAAAAGATTTGAACAGGAAAATAAATAACCCCTTTATTTAGGCCCTCCGTGGGAAATGGTTATGGAGGTTTGAAAGAAATGGTCGTTGGAGGGAGGTAATTGTGACCAAATATGGTTTTGCAACTCGGGGTGGGATACTAGAGAGGTTAGGGGGTCCCATGGGATTGGAGTGTTGAAATCCATTCTCAAAGATAATGAGCAGTTTTGCAGATTTATCAGGTTTAAATTGGGTTTGGGGGAGGACATTCAGTTCTGGGATGGTATTTGGTGTGGCAATTCTCCCCTTAAGGACGAGTTTAGAAGCATTTTTCTGATCACCACCAATACAATTGGCTCGGTTGCTGACAGTTTTGATCCTAGTGAGAATGGGGTGTGGAATATAAGATTGAAAAAAAACTTTGAGTGATTGGAAGTGGGAGCAATGGCGGCGAATGATGAGTTGGCTAGAGGAGTTTAGGATTATACTGGGTGAGAGAAACTGTGGTTCAGGAAAATTCTCCACAAAGTTTTATTATGAAGGCTTTGATAACTCTTCTCATATGAATTTTCACTGCAAGGACATTTTGACTCTGGGTATCCCTTCAAAGGTTTAACTTCTTCCTCTAGATAACTTTTCTGGATAAAATCCTTATCCTTGATCATTTGAATAGCAAGGGGTTGGAATTTGGCAAATAGATGTATGTTATCCTTGGGTGAGGAGTATTTGATGGACCATCTTTTTATCTACTGCCGAATGGTGAGGCAAATTTGGACCATCTTTATTGCTTATCTCAACATCTCTTAGGTGTTTCCAAACAACTTCAGAGACCTTATTGTTTGATGGTGGATCAGAGAGTTGGTAGGTATTCCTATAGTTTATTTGGAAATTCTTTCCTTGCACTATCTGTTGGGTGGTTTGGAAGGAGAGGAATAACCTCTTCGTTGAGAACAAGTCCTCTATTGATCACCTTTACGTTCAAGTCCCTGAGTTCCTTTTGGATTGGGCTTCCATCTCCAAGGAGTTTGATGAGTTGGATTTTTCAATGTTTGGCATGGAATTGTATAATGTTGTATAGTTTCACTTTTTGTTATATGCTTTTGCTGTTGTTTTTTCTTATATTCCTATTCACTTTCCTGGTGAATGATTTGTTTCATTCTAGTTATGTTCTCTCTTTTCTTGAATAAAGTTGCTTTTGAGAATTTTTGGTTTCTTTTGAGAATGAACATGACGCTATCTCAACCATACATGATTTGTGAACAATCGTTATCTCAACCAGATTTTGGAGACCTCAATCGTTATTCCAATCAGATAGTATACTCTTTTTTTTTTTTAAAGGTGCAACTTTATTCAAGAAAAGAGAGAACAATTGTTATCTCAACCACTCTCACAATCAGATAGTATGAACATAACTTCATGCTCAATAATTCGACCCTCTTCCAAATTTTTGGTTTCTTTTGAGAATCTGGTTGAGATAACGATTGTTCACAAAGCACATGTATGAAGCATACTATCTGATTGTGAGAGTGGTATGGTCAAACATCAAGTGGCATGCATCTTACCTCTATCTTGTGCCAACTTGTTAAATTGGTAGAGTTTGTGGGGCTTCAAACCACAGTTGCAGGTTCAAAACCTGTCTTGACTTCTATCAACTAACCAATATCCCGCTACATATACATACACACAACTAAGGCCTTATCGCAACTACTTGTAGTTGGCTATACATATCTTTTTCTGCTGCTCCACTCTATTGAGGGCCATATCATATCTTCTGTTAAATCATAAGCACTCTTAAGTCTATCCTCACTACTTCAACCCAAGTCATTTTTGGCCTTCCCATTGTCCTTTAATACCTTTTACTTGCACCATATCATTTATTTTCAGTGGTGCCATCATTGGTCTTTGTTGCACATGACTGAACTAACTCAATCGGCTCTCCCTCATTTTGTCATCTTTTGGTGCTACCCCTAAGTTCTTGCAAATGCATTCGATCCGATTCTGTCCTTTCTAGTCTTACTACTCATCTATCTCAACATCCACAGTTCAGCTACACTCATTTTATGTACATGCTTCTTGGTTGCCTCACATTCCATAAAGCAAGGCTGGTTTTTAGCCATCTTATAAATATAAAATTTCCCCTTCTATTTAATTGGTATGCATTGATTACACAGCACTTCAGAAGCAAATTTCCATCTTATCCACCCTACTCTAATTCTATGGGGGAAATCTTCTTCAATCTGTGCCCCTTTATGGATGACTGTTCCAAGATAATGAAAATGGTCAATCTAGGGCATCTCTTGATTATCAATCTTAACTACTTCCTCATTTCTATTCCATCTTTTACTAAAATTGCATTCCATATAATTCCGTTTAAGTCCAACTCTTAAAACCTTTTGATTTAAAACATCCCTCTGTAGTTCTAAATTGGCATATACCCCCTCTCTAGTCTTATCAATCAAAACCATATCATCAGCAAACAACTTAGACCATGGGACCTCCTATATATGCCTAGTCAATCCATCCATAACTAATGTAAAGAGATACGGGCTCATTTTTGAACCCTAGTGTAAATCCATTGTGAGCAAAAACTAACCCATCTTTCCCCCAGTTTTTTTTACTCTAATTACCATTCCATCATGCATATTCTTAACCAAGTCAATTTATCAACTTGAGCCCTGTTTTCTTTTCTAGAACCCACTAGATGATCTCTCTAGGCACCCTATCACATGCTTTATGTAAGTTGACAAAGACCATACGAACTTTCTTCTATTTAAACTTTTCCATTAATTGCTTAAGGCTATAGCTTCAATTTATCTATCTCTCCAGCATAAATCCAAACTGATTTTCTGTTACTTTTGTTTTATGTCTTACTCCATGCTCAAATCATTTTTCTTTTAGGTTTTGTCATCTAACTCTTGGACAATTTATTTCTTGCTTCTTTCTCTTCTCTTATTTCAAACAACATTAGTGAGTTGAAAAATAAAATCATGCCTGCTCAAGTGTATGGCAAACACAGACAGATATGTGTGTGTGTGTGTGTGTGTGTGTTCATCACCATTTGTGATTCCGGATGCATGCAAGTGATATAAAAGTATGGAGATCAAAGGGATTACTCAGAGTAATGATCGGCATAACCGAAATTCCTACTCATCAACCATGTTGCTTGAGTCTCATAACAGTGATTTAATGAAAGATCAACTACCATATGTCAACAGTCCAAGATAATATAAAATGCTCATAACCGAATTAAACACAACACAAGGGCTGCCTTAACTCAAGTAAGGACATAAATCCAACGATCAAGTCAAGTCCACATTTCCCATACATAACCATAGAGATTAAACATCAATGGGTTGTTAGAATGCATGTAATTTAGTATTCCAAGACTGATTTATGGGCTCACAAACAAAAAGGACAGCAAAGGGGTGTCAATCCGATCAGAAACAAGGCATCAAATGGGGCTGTTTTAGCAATAGAATTCAATCAGAGGGAACCCATAAGATAAAACAGTAAGATGGGTTCTCTTAGGGTGGCCGAATGCATTAAAATAGGGTAAGGAGTCCAAAAGTTGAATGCAGAAAGTTTTCTGAAGTCCCACACAGAAGGTCTAGATTGCAACTCTTAAAGAAAATCAATAAAACATTAAGTTATAGTTGTGAGAAACCACAGCCACCAACCATTCCATCCATTTACAGCATAGATTAGAGAGATAAATAGAAAATAACAATAATAAATACCTGGAAATGCAGAAAATAACTTGATTACTTAATCCTTGGCCTCTCAAAAAGCTTTGATTTGATCTAAGAAGCGTTTTTAAACCTCCAATCTTTGTAGTTTTGGAGTAGTCGTCAGCCCCCTTGTATGCAACTTTTAATTTCATTCATTAAGAAGAAAAAAAAGAAGAGAATATGGTTTATAAGGTGTCACCCCCCTCTCTTACATAGATACCCAAAAGAAAACAAAAAAATGATTTCCTCCCATGTCCCTCCTACTCTAATTACATAAAACACTCTTAATACTTTATCAAAAATAGAAAAGAAGGTCTTAAAATGTTCATTAAAATAAACAAAATTAACTAGCCATGTAGCCCTCTAGCCATGTCCTCAAGTGACCCCCACATGGGTTGATGTGTGGACCCCACATAGCTTCAAGCTACTCGAACCATAGTGAATGAGGTTCTATCCTCCTCTGTCTCTAGTACATTTGATGAGGTACTTTGATGTCCCCATCAACTCCCCTCGGCTTAGAAAAATCTGCATTTGGCAAAACAAAACTCCGATTACGCTCAAGTAGATCTGGGTTTAATCTCTGTAGGTCCTCTTGTGTCAACCAAGTATACTCGATCTTTGGTCTGTCCTTCCACTTGATAAAATACTTTTGGTAGCCACCTTATCTCAGAGAAACGGTTTTTTTCGTCTAAGATATCCTCTATAACCTCTTTCCTATGTGCCAATGGAGGTGTCGACTAAGGAAACTGGGTGAGTGGGGTTTGGTGGTCAAAGAAAGGATCAAGAAGTGGAGAGCCTGGGCCATGGAAAGTAATAAGGTATTCAACATTGAACGTTGAACTTATTTCCAAATCTGAAGGATGGTCAAGCACGTACGCATTGGGTCCAACTCGTTTGAGTACTTTATAGGGTCCAAAACTGCGAGCATGTAGCATCCTGACAACTCCAGGCTGGAATCACTCAGTTCGGAGCCGAACCATCATGAAATCACCCTCCTGAAACTCTCGCTAAACACTACGAGAATCAGCCAACTGCTTATGCCTCTCATTATTAAGAGTAATCCTCATTTTGATCTCTTTATACGGGGAATGTATATGTTGTACGAATGCTGATGCAGACTTAGATGGCCTATGTGTAGCCGACATGGAATGAGGTTTATAGGGGCCCTAGGCTTATAACCAATGATAATCTCGAATGGAATCATGTATGTGATCCTATTAACTGAACTATTGTATGCAAACTCAGCTATAGATAAGACCAAATCCCACAACTTGAGGTGATCACTCACAAGACATCGCAAAAGACTACCCAAACTCTTATTCATTACTTCAGTCTGCTCGTCAGTTTGAGGGTGGTAAGCTATAGAGAACTGGAACTTTTTGCCCAACATGCACTATAGTGTCTTCTAAAAATAATTAATGAATTTGACATCTCTATTAGACACAATGGACTTGGGGAAAATCGTATAACTAAACGACCTCATCAAAGAAGAAACCTAGCACACTAGAAGCATCTAAGGTCTTCGAGCACAAAACGGCCCACTACCACAAAGATGGAATCGTGCTTTATAGGGGTCTTAGGTAGACCAAGCACAATGTCCATGCTCACATCTTGCCATGAAGCGTCAGGAACTGGCAAGGCATATGCAATTCGGCGTTTTGTTTCCTTTGCTTTTTTTATTTATTTATAAAAGTAAAGTATTTTATAAAGAAGAAAACCAATGAGAAAAATACACGGCCACATAAGACATGCAAGCCAACGCTAACAGATAAGCATAAAACAACATTACAATGCTAAAGAGTCCCAATCAAAGATCCAAGACTGAAAGGAGGGCTTCTCCCTAGCCTGATTGGCAAACAGCCAGTTAAAGATTTTGGACAAGATGGAGTCAATAATGAGTTGGTGAGGTCTGACAAAGCCCTCAAAAGTCCTCTTATGTCTTTATTCCCAAAGGCTCTAACACAATACGGCTAGATCAACTGCCATAACTTCCTTCCCCTGCGGCTAGATCAACTGCCATAACTTCCTTCCCCTGCTACCACCTTTGACCTTTTGGCCCAGTCAACAGTACAACAGACTCTTGATAGAGTCGGGATGGAGCCAACAAACACCAAACCACCTGACGAAAAAGCACCATAGGTCCAACCCAATTATAATGAATAAAAAATGCTCTGGAGATTCCGCATCAGTACCGCATAAGCAACACCAGTTCGTAATCACCATTCTCCTATCTCTCAACTTGTCAATTGTAGGCACTCTGTTCCACCATAGCTCCCACATAAAGAACAATACCTTCAAAGGAATCAAAGCGTTCCAAACACAAATGCCTAGGTGCTCCCCCATAGCCTAAGGACAAAGAGCATAATACATAAAGCGAACAAAGAACCCATTCTTCTCATCGAGGCTCCAAATCCATTCATCATGACTCTCTGCATCCCCCAACTCATACCTCTCTAGAGTATCAATTAACCTTCCCATCTTGTCAATCTCTCGATCATTAAGATTCTTCATCGGTTGAATATTCCAAGAACATATAACTCTGGACCTAATCATATGGTCTCTAATAGATCCCTCATTATCCTTTGCTAGATCATAGCAAGAAGGGAAAGTGACACATAACGGATCTCTCACACACCAGGAATCATGCCAAAATCTCACCCTCTCTCCATTGTTAACTCGGAACCTGACATGACTGAAGAACTATACCCAACCTTTACTAATCTCCTTCCACACACAGTACCCCACAGCCCTCCTCGGATCTCTTGTCGTCCTCCCAAACCGATCCTCCCCATATTTGGCAGCTACCACCTCTCTCCAAATGGCCTCACAAGCATCCTGAACCTCCATAACCACTTGTTTACAAGAGCTCTATTGATCGCTTTCAACGGCTGAATCCCCAAACCCCCTTGGTCTATAGGCCTACACACCTCCTTCCAACCGACTCAATGGATTTTCCTCACCTCCGACGATGATTCCCATAAAAAGTCTCTCTAGATTCTCTCAAGTTGATCAAGAATTGAGCAAGGAGCTTGGAAAACCGATAGAAAGTCCATAGGAAGACTATCCAACACACTCTTCAACAAAACCAATTTGCCACCCTTAGAAAGAAAGTGACATTTCCAACTCGCCAATCTTCGACCCACCCTCTCCACCACCGGATTCCATAAATCTCTCTCGAAGATTTCGTACTGAGAGGTAGCCCAAGATAAGTGATAGGGAGGGGAACAATAACACACCCCAAAATATAAGCAATTTCCCCACCAACAAGACAATTACCCACAGGTCTTATAGATGACTTGGCCTAGTTCACCCTCAGACCTGTAACCCCTTCTATTATAAGAAGAATGCATCTCAAACTGCGCATCCCTTCCACCTCAGCTTTCAACAAGAATAATGAGTCATCAGCAAACTGAATAAAAGGAATAGTAGGCCCTTCACTTGACACCACAAACCCCTCAATAAGCCCCACCAAATTCGCCTTCAAAGCCATCCTCCCCAGCAGCTCGGCCACGTCTCTTTTAGGACTTGGCCAATAGTTTACAACAAGAGCATGGTCTTATTTCTGCTGAAATGTCCTACAATACCACTTGCATGCAACTCCTAGACCAGAAAATCGCGCACCGTGCGGTGAATACAAAGTTGAGTACCCCTAAAAGATACCCATCTTGCAGTATAAAATCACTTTAGCTATTAGATTGGTCGCTTAATATAGAAGCATACTCCTCCCTAAGCTTATGTGTGGTCCCCACATAGCATCAAGTTACTCGAACCATAGTGAACAAGTTTCTATCCTCCGTCTCTAGCACACTCGATGAGGTACTCTGATGTCTTCATCAATTTGCTTCTTGTAACAAATTGATCAACGTGGTTCTCAATCTTTGCCACTGAGATTAGGATCCAAAGCGATTGAAAAACCTTTTTATCCATTCCCTAGCACATCAAGAACCTCTTTAAAACACATTAGCTGCACCTTTAATTCACACACTCTAAATTTTAAAACCAATTAGGAAATCTTATATGATTAAATTTTGTACTAATTTCCGTCTATATTTGTGTTTATTGTGGCTTGGGATCCTATCAATGCTCTGTTTTTGGTTCCTTCAAGTTGGCGAGAGTTCTTGTTTTATCCTAGGCCAAACTCCTTTTGATTAACCCTTTGGATCCAATAGTTTGAATTCAATTTTCTAGGCAAAAGTGATGGGGATGATGGTGCAAGAGAGAGTGAGAGTCTGTGTAGCTGTGTAGCTGGCAGTGGTGGTGGTGATCAGACATTCTGTACAGGTTTAGGGTTGGAGTAATGACGAAGTTATGTTTACATTTTTTTTTTTTTTTGACGATCAAAATTTTAGTTACAGCAATAGTGACTGGAGGCTTTATATAGTGTTAGCGATTACATTAAGGATGCTTTTGAAATTGTGAAAGAAACTTTTTTCTTTTTTGATACTGAAGGAATTGTGAAATATTCTGTTGTTGGGGAGTGAAAAGCAAGTGGTATCGATGTGCACTAATTGCATCCTATCCAATGCCTTTGGGGCATCATTAGCACAACCTAATAATGATAATAATAAGAATAATCATTAATTTCTTGGATTCTTCAGCCCAAATCTCATAGCAAAAGCTAGCGTTTATGCATTCTGGTCAAGCCAAATTTTCTGAGTGAAGGGAAAAGAACAGTGAATTTCTCTCCAGTGACCTATTATTGCATGCATCTGAAGTGCGTCATCCCTTGAGGTTCATGGTAACCCACACCACATCTGGGTGTTACCCAGCTCCCTAGGTGCTGACACCTATGATGGACGGCGTGGACTCCCATTGCACTCAAGCCTTCGGTGTACCTCATGTATATCATATATAATTTACATATGCTAAATATTACTTCATTCTAACACCTTGTTTGAATTCTTTGCATTTATGTGTCTACAGTGGAAAGGTTAACATTTGAAGAATTTTTTAACCATCCATTTTTTTCTCAAAAAGAATCTTTGAGGTACACAAGGCTCTGATTTCCAGTCTTCAAAATCTTTCCATTAGCTAAATTCTTGTTCTGTACAGTAAAGTGAAGAACTTCCCTGTGATACGCAGGAATAGGATGGCATTGAAGATGAGCGATTGTTTTCCATTGTCTGAATGCAATATTGGAATGCACACAGAAGAAAGTTCTCAAGTGGATTGTCTGCCTTTCCTTTCAGATGATGATCCTAGTGGTCCTAATATGAGCCCATCATATCCTGCCAAGAGGGCCTTGATGAGGTCCACCTATGGATTTTCTCTTGATACAAAAGTTGATAAAAGGGTGACAGCTTCTAATGGTTCCAACAGTAAGGATATTGCTTCCAGATATAGCTGTGCCGCATATAAACTGGAAAATAGTGGATCTAGGCTTGATGAGCATATACATTCAGATGGAAATCTCAAAGAACCTTTAGTAGCAATTGACCTAAAACCAGTGAGGGCTCCTCCAAAAGGTGCCAAGATTTCCTAATATGTTCTCTGACTCTTTTTCATCTCAATATTTTCTTTTATCCAGATTCAAAACATCTGTTGTTCGAGAAATTCTTTTTAATATTTTATTTGCATGAATTCTACAGTTGTAGATTCACTGGAGTTCATTGATCAGGAGTATGTCCTTGTGTCTGGATCCATGGAGGTGTCATCTTCATTTGTAAGTGCATCCAGACCACACCATTCACCATGCAAATCAGATAGTCCTCCCCCCATGGTGTATATAAATAGTAACACTGCATCAAGTGCACCAATGCCAATTATTGGTGCAGCAATCCAGAATACCTTTGGTGTTGGAAGCTTGGAAAGTCATGGCTCTGCTCCTTCTGGGATTTCTCAAGGATCCATGGATATGGGAGATGCATTGGAGCAACCATCAGCTCACTGCCTGACAAGGATTAGGTCATTGCAGCAGTGTGCTTCTGCCATAACAGAGTTGGTAAAAGAAAAGGTAAATCACAGCAGCACAATAAACCATAAATCTTAAATATGCCCTCCAGAAAATTTTTGTTGAGATGTAAAAACTACAATTTTGAGTATCCAGACCAATGAGCTGTACAGGTTCTTCCATTCTGTACCTCTTTCTATATATACTAGCATCCATGGGAATAATTAACATTGAAGCTCAAACTATGCAGTTTCTTGATGACATTTACCAAGTAGAGCCTGATGCCAAACCGACTCTAAATTCAACTTCACAGTGTATTTTTGTATCACTGTACATCTGCTGTTTATTTCATTTGGTTTAGCAGAGAGTTTTCTTACCTCAATCATTTAACCCGTATTTAAATTTTCTGTAGTGATGAAATATAAGGTACCCATTTGGAAGGCCATAAGATGGTCCATCAACAGTCGAACAATACACTTGGTTCATGTGCAGGACATGGGGTCCACCATTCCATGTGTCTCACTTAGATCTCCCTGGCTAAAGACCAACCCAGTTGGGTGATCATAATGGTCCGTTCTGTGTTATATCAACAGTCAAGTTGGTTAACAGTCCAGAAGAAAGTTTAGTACATATCATAGGATCTCCTGGTCAGGTTGATATTTGGTGTAGGATATCTCTGGTGGGATCAATGAAATCACTCCCACCTGCTGCAAGTGTGCCACATGTACTACTAGCCATTGGTAGACTACCCTTATGATGTACAGAATGGTACATCAAATTTCTTCTCTGATGAGGTTTCTCTGTGTTACTTGCATGAGGTTTATTTGCATTACACTCATTTATCTTATAAAAGATTGAGGCAGGTAGGCAACTAGAAGCATTCTCGATTCAGCTGGTAATCTTGGCAATTTGGAAGCAAGCACTTCATATTTGCCATACACAGGCCGCATTGGCTGTTGAAGGAAGTCCCACTCTAGAGAGTACTCAAGTGAGGGGAAACAGCAACAAGAAGGTTACAAATCCTGATGTCCAAGAAACCCTTAATGTCATTCACACTCGAGGACCTGAAGCTATTTGCTCTCAAATTGAAAGGGAATTTCTCCTTGAAGTGGGATACGCTGAGGAACTCGCCAGGGATCTTGAGCTGATTGATGGTATGTCTCTCAGTATCTATGTCTTACATACTGTTATTAAAAAAACATTTCCCCTCACTTCTGCATCCTCCAAACCTTTAATACCTAAATACTTCCACATGTTTGGTGGGTCCCTGTCTGACACAATATGATGCTGATCTATATTACATATGCATTTGATGATACAATTTTTTCCTTATCGTACTATTGCCTATTTTCCTAACTACTGAAATACTTTATGCTTTCTGTTTTGTCAATAAAAAAATTAGACTTAGTAAATATTTTGTGTTACATTAAAACTGGCATCTTTCAAGGACTAAAATTGGTTTAATTTAGCTCAAAATAGAAGTAAAGCATGCATTAACATTTTGAATGGGATGCCAGTCTTTGGATTAGTCTTTGTTTTTTTTTTTTTATGGATAACAATATTTTATTAAAAAAAGAAAGAAAGAATACAAGCAATGAAAATCAACTAAGCACAGGCCAAAAAACAAGCTAATACAGTCAGGAAGAGAATCTCCTACAAAAACCGAATCCATTCCCACACCCTCCTTTGCCAATTATCAGCCACATCATTGTTTGTACGAGGAATATGGACTAGATCAGCTCGCTGCTCCAATACAAGATGTCTAACCCCTCACACAAGATGAAGAAGCTTCCACGACCCCATAGCATCTCCTTTCGCCCAGCTAATCACTGTGAATGAGTCACCTTCCACCATACAATTCATAACCCCTCTCATGCGAAGCATAAGCAACCCTTTCAAAAGGCTAACCAACTCTGCTTGATTAGAATCACAAACGCCCAGCAAAACACACATAGAAAACATCACTTTGCCTTGATCATCTCCTGTGACAAAAAGTCTTTGTATTAGTCTTAGATTTTGATAAAACTAAGAGTTGTGTCCTTTCTTTCAATATCCATTCATCTTAGGTCCTGATAGCGCCTATAAGCATGAAGAATCTCCATTTTTCTTATTTGTGATATTAATTTATTTCTGTGTTAATTTTCTTATATGATTTTTAAACACCATGTCATCATGATTACAGGAACTACAGAGATGCCAGATGCAATGGAGACTATATTCCAATCTGCTCTTGCATTGGGCGGACATGGTGCTGTGAGTTTTTTTTTTTTTTTGAGAAATAAGGAAATATATTAACTCTCAAAAAAGAACCAATACATAAGCATGAGCCATGCTATGGAGCTAGTTATCATACAAAGAAGAAGTAAAAAATAAAACAAACCAAGGAGGAAGGAAGATGGAATCATCCCAGGAGAAGATCCAAGACTCGAATGAAGGATGATTCCCATTAGAAGAGCTGAAAAGCCAATCAAATAGCTTTGAGATGATGTCGTCCAACACCAAACGACTATTCCTTTAAGTGCCATCAAATACCCTTTTATTCCTTTCCTCCCAAATTGACCACCACAGCGCTGCCGGAACCAAATTCCACATTAGACTACCAAGCTTACTCCAACCCTTGTTTCTCTGGGATAACCAAACGTCAAGGAGAATGTTAATTGATTTCGACTGAACCCACACCACCCCAAAACAACTCCAAAAGTATCTCCAAAGACCAGCAACCCATGAACAATGAAGAAATAGATGCCCTGACGATTCACCCGCTGACATGCGTAAGCAACACCAGTTTGGAATCACCAATCCACGTCTAATTAGATTATCCAAAGTTGGGGCCCTGTCCCTCCATAGCATCCACACCAAGGACACCTTGAGTTGGATTAGAGGGTTCCACACACATGGACCGAGAGAAGACACAGGTTTCTGGATGTTAATCGCCTCATACTTGGATTTGACAGTAAAACCTCGATCAACATCACGGGTCTAGATCCACTCATCTTCCAACTCCGAATCACTAAGCTGAAAATGATCTAAGACATTCATCAGACAACCCATTTCCTTAATCTCCTAATCATTCAAGTTCCTCCTAGGATGGAGGTTCCAAGAACAAATAACTCTAATACGAATAAAGTGGTTTTGCTTTGGAAACCGCCAAATTATAACAGGTCGGGAACATGACACAAAGGGGGTCCCTCGAGCACCAGGCATCAAGCTTAAATTTGGCTATATTACCCTTGTTGACCTTGAATTTGATCAGACTAAAGAAATCATCCAAACCTTTACAAATATCCTTCCAAATCCCACAACCCATTGGACTCGATTGGCCATAGCGAGACCACCCATGTCTCTCTTCCCCATATCTAGCTTGAATCATCCGTCTCCACCAAGCATTTCTCTCCCGGTCGAAACGCCATAGCCATTTGGAAAGCAAAGCTCTATTCATAGCCCTCAACTGGTGGATGCCCAAACCCCCTTGAGACACAGGACTGCAACTATCATCCCATCCTACCTAATGGATTCTTCTTTTATCTAAGCCAGAACCTCATAGAAAATCCCGTTGTAAATGCTCCATCTTATATAACACGGAGGCCGGAGCTTGAAAGAGAGAAGAAATAGGTAAGCAAACTACCAATCACAGTTTTCAGTAAAATCAATTTACCTCTATAAGATAGGTAGTTCCTTTTCCAATGTGTCAGATTACTCCCTATCTTTTCGAGCATTGGGTTCCAAATAGACTTGGACGATGCCTTAACTCCAAGAGGAAGCCCAAGGTAAGAAATAGGAAGAGGAAGCACATCAGAGCCAATGATATTCGCCAACTCCCCAATCTCCTACACATCCGGGCTCAAGGTCGATTTGCACCAGTTAACCTTCAAACCAGTGGCAGCTTCCACAATGAGCAAGATGCACCTCAGGTTACGCAACCCCTCCAGATCCGCTTTGAGCATAAATAATGAGTCATCTACAAATTGGAGGAAAGGGATAGTTGGAGCCCCTTCAAATGCTAAGAAGCTTTCAATCAGTCATACTGATTGAGCCTTGGTTATTAACCTCCCTAATAAATCTGCCACCATAATGAACAAGGGGAGGGAGAGGGGTCTCCTTGCCTTAGACCTCTCCCCCCTTTGAAGAAGCCTTTAGGAGAACCGTTAACCAAAACGGAGAAAGAGGGAGATGTCACACAGATTTTCATCCAATTCCTTCATTTAATGCCAAACCTCATCCGCCCTTGAATCCAATCTAGATAACCCTAATTAACATGATTGTAAGTTTTCCCTATAACAACCTTGTATAGAATTTTGGGTTTCCCTGCTTTCCACATAGAGTTTATAGATTCATTAGCCAACATCACACAGTCCATGATTTGTCTCCCTGGCAGAAAAGCATTTTGAGTTTCCAAAATAACCGATGAAAGAATCCCTTTAAGTCTGGTTGCTAGTGTCTTTGTCAAAAGCTTATAGAGGCACCCCACTAAGCTAATGGGGTGAGAATCCTTCACTTCCAAGGCATCCTTCCTTTTGGGAACCAGGGTTATGAATGTAGGACTCAAACTTCGGCACCAATGGTCGGCAGAGCAAAACTCATCAAAAACTTCGATAGCCTCCTTTCCCACCACGTCCCAGCGTACTTTTAAGAAGTTAGTAGGAAAACCATCCGGGCTCGAGGCTTTATCATCTACCAAACTATTAAGAGAAGCAAACACTTCCTCCACGGAAAAAGGTCTTTCGATCCCTATCCTCTGCTCCTCCCCTAAAACATCCCAGTCCTCCCCCTCCAGGATAGGGCGATTTGGGAGAGCGTCATGATACAAATCCTTAAAGAAATGCTCAAAGTTATCCCTCATAATCTTCTGATCATACACCCACTGCACTTTCACCTTTAGCCTATTAATTTGGTTGATGGATCTTTTCCAATCAAACTTATGAAATAATTTTGTGTTTCTATCACCCTCCTTAGGCCAAATAGCCTTCGATTTCTGTCTCCAAGAGATCTCCATTTTCAACAACTAGGAGTGTTCCCTTTCAGCCTCCCTTCTTTCCCCCTCCTCCCCTTCTTCCAAACAATCATGCATCCCCTTAAGATTCAAAGCTTCCAATTTATCAAGGCAAGAACTCTTCCTCTCTTCCAAGCCCCCAAACTTCTTCTTCCAATTTACAATACAAGCTTTAAGCATTTTCAACTTTTACCCAAATCTGAAACTAGCCGACCCCTCTACCTTGAACTCCACCCACCATTGTTTCATCTTCTCCAAAAACCCCAGAATTTCAAGCCATATAAGTTCAAACTTGAAAGGACGGGGACCCAACTGGATAGCATAAGGCCTTAGTAAGATTGGGATATGATTAAAACTCAAACTTGGAAGGGCCTCTTGTGAAAAGGAAGTACGATCTAACCACTCAGCTGAAATAAGGAAATGATCCAACCGACTGCTTACCCTTCTCACCTGGTTGTTTGACCACGTAAAAGATGCTCCCCCTAAGGGAAGATCCACAAGACTCCACTCCTCAATAAATTCATTGAAACTCTACATGTTTTTGAGTGAAGAAGAAGCACCCAATCTTTCCCCTGAACAATGAACCACATTAAAGTTGCCCCCCACACACCAAGGAACCTCCCACTCGCTTTGCACTTGACCCAATTCAAGGCTAACCCTTCCGAAATCTAATTGGTCCACTGACCTGTACACTCCAGAGAAGACCCATTTGCAGCCATCATTCAAATTTCTACACAGAATAGAGACAGAGAACTCACCCACCCTTTTCTCCAACACATCCAATACTTGCTTGTTCTAAGCCACAAGGATGCCTCCCGCCAAAACAACAGCCGGTTTATGGATGAAATCAAAGTGCCTTCTTCCCCACAAATCAACAAACCAACAAACCAACACCTCTTCTAGCAATCTAATTTCGTCTCTTGAATGGTGAATAGATCCACTTTCCATTTTTTCAAAAGATCACAAAAGGCCCACCTCTTCTCCACCCTCCCCAGTCCCCTAGCATTCCAAGTACATAACGTCGTCTTCATCATCATTCACCGATTGGTTTCTCCCTCTTCTCCCCTTCCTTCTACTCCTTCCCCTTTCTACACGATCATAGTTAATCTCAATCTGCAAATTACTCAATTCTCTGTGTTTTCTCCTCTCTTTTGGCTTTTCAGATACCACCTGAGATTTTCTGGGACTCCAACTTCTCTTTTCAATTTCCCAAAAGAAATCCTCCACACGTTCTTCCATCCCACGAAAAGCACACCTCAAACGTTGCTTGACTTCCGCCACCTTTTTAATCATCCATTTAGAATGGGGAGGAGATGGAGGCAACATAAGCAGTGGTTCCAGTACTGAAACACCATCATCTCCATCGTAATAATCCAATTGATCTTCCAAAACCTGAGAGTCAGCAATAAAACCATCTGGCATATAATCAGCCCACTGACGGTGTTTGTTGCCCCCCTTTACAGCAACATCCTTCTTCCACAGCTCGATCTCTAAATCTCTAGCAGACTTCCAGTCACTAGTGGGATCAACATCATACTTGCAGTTGCTGCACCCCTCACCAGAGAGTTCATCGTCGAAATGGCGTGGTTGACCACCAGTCAAAGGATCTGCATCTCACTCCTCATCATCGTCAGAAGTTTTAATTACTTGAATCTTCTCTTTGCCTTATCCTTCCACCTCAATAGACCTCACCTTGGGATTTGCCGCTAACCCTTAATCACCACTCCTGGAATCGCCACCCTATGACCCGAGCCCTCCCTCACCTCCTTGTTCCCAAGGCCATAATCGACACCCTATTTCAGTTTTACACGCCACTCCATTTGCCTCCCTTCACCCTAGCTAGATTTCAATCCCTGCAAGTTACAGGTTCCGCCCTCTTTCGCAATCGCCTTCTTACTTCTCCCCTTCTGTCGATGATGGAAAGAATTTTGATGGGTTGCGGTACCCTTATAAGTATCAACCCTTAAAATGGGCTTGGGCCTACGTATTAGTGCACAATCCCTATCAAAATGCCCATCACTATGCCCTCGGGTGTTCGGCCCACAAGACATTGGGCTTTTTAACAAAGCCCTTTTATGATCCTGACTACGAGTCTCACAAACTCTCGAGTCACCCACATACATTTTGGGTAGGTTGGACCTGGTAAACCAATGTGGCTCAGCCTGCCTCCTGTTGGGCTGACCCATCCCCTTTCTTTTGATTGGATCCCACCTGAGCCTTCGTTTTCCCCCTTTTCCACAAGCCTTACTTGACCCCATCGATTCAAAATTTGAATCAATCCTTGACTCCCGCCATTGCCCTACGATCCTCCTAGCGTTGGACTTGCCTGTATTCACCCAAGCGTCATTCATAGGGATGATACAGGGGAGTTTTCTTCTCTAGATTGCCACCCGATAGCCCAACATACCGTTGGTGACCCACAATGAAGCTGGTGCCTTCTCAGGGTGACTGACTTTCAATTTTAGCCATTCCCAGGAGTTCGATTGCATCGGTTCTACCTCCTCCAGCCCTCCACAAAGGTCTCCTATCTTCTCGTAAGCAGCTTTACCCCACAGATGCACCAATAATCCATGGATCCAGATCTACTAGTCATGATTACCTTCATCGTTTCTCCAACAACATCCAATAGAGGGATGCCAAACATCTAACAGGACACCCCCACCTCCCATCTCCGAACTCCTTCGCTCAAAACCCTTCAGGCTTCCAATTTGGAAGGAAACTTAAACAGCAGCAGACCTCTAGGGAGACGCTGGAGCTAAAGGTCCCCAAACACCCTCTAGGCTCTCTTCCCCCATGCTCTGAGAGCATTGATGCTACTCATCTGACCTACCAGACACAATTCCATTTTTGCCAATCTGTGCTCCAAATCCTCACAGCGGAATACAAGCGTAGGGATGTCACCGCACCTCCCAACCAAAAGTAAAGGAACTTCGGGCCACTGCAAGTCTTTGAGGAGCACTTCCTTGAAAGAAGAACCCTTGTCGTGGCCCCCATGGATGCCCTCCCAAGAAGGAGCAACTGGATCCACAGGCTTACACTTGTCCTGATGGAGTCGAATTACACCTTTTCCCCCCTTGGGGACCACCCACAGAGGTGGTCCCTTCCTCCTTTGACCACCCACATCGCCGGTCATCATGTCACCTTCACCTTTCATCTTCTCTTGCCACTTGTTGAAAGCATCAGAAGCAATTCCATAGTTCATTGAAAATAAAAAATTACTGAAATCACAAACAAATTAGACCACTTGTCTGGTCCTAGCTTAATTATTCCATGAAGAAAGGAGGAATACCTGCATCACAACAGTGAGAAACTTTTCTTAATTATTTGATGTCTTTTTCTTTTTCTTTCAGTATTTTTTTTTTATGTTAAAAAGGAAATGTCAATTACTAAGGAGCTTTTCTATCTTTGTTTGGCAGGAGCTGATGGGTGATATAGAGAGTGCGGTGTGTCTGTATTCAAAAGCAGTACGCCTGCTAGTATTTCTGTTAGTAGAGGCATCTTCCCTCACACTGAACCCTCCCTTCTCCCACACGAATTCAGATCGGTTTCGGCTACGGAGATATGTTGATATCTTGAATAGCAGACACGGACAGTCAAGGTCTAGAGGACGGCCCTTCTCAAGTTTGAGGATCAATGATGCACATTTTGAAGTCTAGTTTATTTTTAATACCTAGCCTGATGACTGGCTGAGTGTATCTTGTATATTGTACAGTTGATGGAGAAACTATCAGAGCACAGTGCTAGAATTACTAGGGTCGTGGGTATGAAGTAGGGTAAGGGAATTTTTAGGTTTAAATAGGAAGAATTGGAGGAAAGATAATAAATAAAATTGACTTTATAAGACAAGTAGTGCCGTTGATATAAGAGCGGATCTAAACTATAAGGGACTGTTTGGCAGCCACCTGTAATGTAATCATTTCATTTCCAATTTCCAAGGCATTTGTAGCCGTAAAGTGATGGTTGAAAATGAACTCATTCAGATTTATATTGACTTGTTAACTAAAATTAGAAATGAAGTGATCTTGGGTTTTTTATAAAATGAAATGATAAACTTTATCAAGTATAATTCTAAATCGGTTCATTTTGAACCATCACTACAAATGCCTTGGAAATTTGAAATGAAATGATTTCATTATAGGTAGCTGCCAAATACGGCCAAATTAATTGAAAATGTGATAGACTCAGATATCTAAGATAATCAGCGAGGAGTTTTTGCTTGTCAAAATCAAATAAGAAATCTAGGATTAGGGTTGATGAATAGAGAAAGTCAGCAATAATACGTAAAATAAAAGATAACAAAGAGGAAGAAAAAGGTAGCATTATTGAAATTAAAACTTGTAATCTGTATGCATCAATAGGGTAGGGCTGCCAATTATCTAGTTTAAAATTCATCCGTCTAAAAGCAAATATGGAATAACAGATATCCAATCTCTTCAAATATCTGATTAAAAAAAATCCAGTTATATATCCATATCCAGTATGCATCTGATCCATCTTAAGCAAATATGGATCAATAGATATCCAATTATAAAAACTCTGCTGGATATTGGATTGGGTACAGGCAATATATATATTTTCAATGGATCAGATACGGATATGCCTATGCCCTGTCTGTGTCTGGTTCGTTTGCAGCCTTACAATAGAGTTTATTAAGATTGATTAAAAGGCCTTATATAGGTTGCCAGCAAGGGACTTATACGTATCAAAATCAAATAAGAAATCAAGGGTGAAGGTTGATGAATAGAGTAAAACAGCAATAAAACACTAAAAAAATGGAAGGCTTATAGGAAGGTTAACTTGTAATCTGTATGCAAAGCATCACTAGAATTCATTCATTAAGATCGATTACAAAGCCTTATATGGATTGTCACATGTCAGTATGCTTTATGCAAAGCATCAATAGAGTCCATTTGTTAAGATCGATTACAAGGCCTTCTATAGGTCGCCACATTTCAGTATAGTACTGTTTTTTTGGTAATTAATAGACTATTAACCTACAACAAATAAAATTGACTTGAATTTATTCTGTTACCAAACAAAGATCTTATAACTAAAATGTGAAAAGTATTTTTACCTTGAATTCTTCTTTCAGGGTTTAAAAATATATTAAACTTCCACACAATAGAGAATCGACAAGATATATCATGAACAATGGGGAATCAATCATTGTGAAATTAAAAGCTCAGTTTATCAATGCTGATGATATGAGGAATTAAGACGTGGTGAATTGGTGATTGACTCCAACAACGCATGACTTCTCTGAATGAATCACTACAGTTACTCGTCTCGAATCACTTGACTTGGGCGAGTCTTGCCAATGCAAAGGATTAGGTATGAATAATCCTTAAACGAATAGGTGCTAATGGAGTCAGGGGTTGACACATCAGCATAAAAAAGTGATAAGCACCCCCTAAAAAGTGTAACTCACTTTTTTGATGCTGGTGTGGCCCCCCTGATGCCATTCATACCTATTCGTTCAGGGGGGTGTTCGAACCAAATCAAAGCTCTTTTGTCAAGGTCTTGTGCTCTCAAATATAGGGACTTGAGGTATGCTGGATGCATGACTCTTATGAATCAGGGAATGACTTCACTCCCTTAACTCATCCCGATTCATTAAAAAAAAAAGTTAAATAATGTTTCACAATGCGTGTGCAGGTTTCAAAACTCTTGGAAGTGGTTTCTCTCCCAATGCCTTTTAAACTTAAAGCAACTTTCTAAAGGCCCTCATCTGAAACTCTAAGAGAATGAAAAAAAGGATCAAAGGATTAATTTGATTTTTTTATTTTACTTTTTGAGGATTTACTACAAGTCATTTTTGTTTTGAAATATATATATATATTACTTGCATGTCATAATCACGATTTAAATGCTTGCTTGTTGGGTAGTTCAAAAAATCCGGCCATTCAACTTGTCAATATTTAGATGGAACATGCTTTTAAAACTCCAAAGAGTTTGGTGATTTAAGAAACTTGTTAAATTATAGATTGAACTGAATTTCTTTATGTTCTCCTCAGTTAGTAGTAATTTAGATGTTTGACACATCTTTCTTGCTTTTTAGTAGACTAATAGTGATTTATGTTTGAATTTACAAGTTGTGATCATAGAGAGTGCCCAAACTTATTATTAGAAATACGACATAACTTCATCCAACCATAATTTCGAATCTTATACTTTATATTTTCCATGTATCATTAAAAATAAGAAAAAGTAATATGACTGCTTGATTTCAATCTAGGGCATTGCGAATTGATTCAAACTCCCAAGTCGGCAAGCTATGATCAAACGACCCATCCCCTTTGATGTCCTCTAGAAGCTATGAACCAAAGCGAGCAAAGCCTTGGATTTTTCTTCAACCGTCTTAATCTACTAATTAAAACTCCGACCATTCCTCTCTTTCCATCAACACAAACAAATGGCTAAAGAGGTCAGTCTTTAAGCAAGCAAAACCTCTGATTTTTCTTTCACTGTTTTAATCGAACCATACTTGTGACTAAAACTCTGGTCATTCCTCTCTATCCATCAACACCCACAAATGGCTAAAGAGGTCAGTCTTCCAAGAGTATGGCCTTTCCAGTGCAGTCACAATTAACAATGGTTAGTCATAATTTTCTTTCTGCTTCCGATGTGATCAAGGCTGAAATGTGCTGGAAAAGAAAGTTGTCAAAAAGTGTTAGGGGCGGGGAGGGGTGGATCTAAATTTCGCAAAGGATCTTCTCCTGCCAGCCTATGACCTGTTAAGGTCCTGTTTAATAGGTGGCAGGAGATGATTGACAGGAAAAAGTGAATTGCATTTTTCAAAAATTGCAACTTGCTTTTTCCCTCCAATAGTGTCCTGTCATCTGTTAGACAGGACCTTAACAGGTCATAAGTGGCAGGAGTTCAGTCAAAAAATACCAGAAAACAAATGAAAGAAAAACAATGTACCATGTACCCTGGTTAGAAAATAAAGCATTTTCCTAGTGGCTAACAAACACCACTTAAGAAAAATCTAATTTTTTTTCGGGCAAACGTACACAACCTATATGGGGATCTAGTACCTCTATAGTTGAAGTGTTTTGTGATCAACCATGGGAATCTACAACTAGGAAAACTCGTCCAGGCTAGCAAGCAAAGCTTCAAACTATTCTACTTTCTCAATAATTGAAGTTCCAAGTTTAAGAATCCAACACCACACGATCCGCTACTCTAACAAAACATTCATCTGCTGTCAGTTCACATTACTATCCAATAGAGATTCAAAAATGCAATTGATAATCTCAATCGAAGATCCTTCCAAAATCTTATTTTGTCCACCCTCCAGGGTATGTTTGGTTGAAAACTAAATGAGAGAAAAGATGCAAAAGTGTGGAAAGTTATACGACTTTCCATTTCGAGAGAGAGAGAGAAAACAGCACTTGGTGCATTAGATTCGGGGTCCCTGCACTAGCGAAAAACCTTCTAAGGCAACTCCTTTTATCATGGGACGTTTAGGAAGTTTCCACCCTGCATAGAAGGAGGAAGGGGAGTAGAGGATATAACTTCTGAAGAAGCTTACCAATGATTCATTGAATATAACCCAAAAAGTCACTGAGATATGCAAGTTCTCATCCACTTGCCCAACCCCATTCCTTCCGGGCAGGATTTGGTAGGACAACTTAAAGTTAGCCTAAAGTAAGAATGACATTAGGGGCCAGCACATGACCGAAAAAGTGATACACTTTTTGGGGATGCTTTTCCCTTTTTGGCACTGATGTGTCAGCCCTTAATGTCATTCTTACTTTAGGCTAACTTTAAGTTGTACTACCAAGTCCATAGGGCATTATTCCATAATGGCATCAAAATAAATACCGCGGTCTTAAGCTTTGTCAATTTCAGTTTTGTGAATTACACAACCCCACATTAAAGACTTTTTAATTCGGTAGCTCCACATTAAAGACTTGTGTTGAGGCATTTGCAATTAAAAGCCCTATCAAGAATTTGTTTAAATTGGACATAAGCTCTGTGAGGCGAGGAAATTTGTGAATTCAAAACTTTCTCAAAACTTGGCCCAAGAGTAACGACCAGTAAATCCTATCACACTTTCCACCAAACTGATTTTCATGATGTCTTTAAGATCTTTCACTCAACTTTTTCTTCAAGATTGTTGTCAATTGATTTCAGGCTTTTCAGCTTTTGGTCATTTAAGTTGGGGGAAGGATCCTTTTTTTTTCTTTTGTACTGACCTCTAGGGTCTATATTAGTATCTGCTCAATCCAACCCAACCCAAACAGGTGACTTCCACTGCACACTACTCACCCCATCCTCCCTCCCTCTCCAAGGAATCGACCATGGGTTTTCCCTATGGAAGACATATGCCTCGGCTGCCAGAGCACTGGAGCATTGGCAGTTAGGGAAACGATCTGCTACAGCCAAACAAGTAAGTTCCTCCATGTCCCCACACCACAGGCTGACACTAATGGTTTTTTGAATTTGAAGCCTCTTTTAAATAGGGAGCTAATGTTCATTTGAAGACTTTTTATGGTTTTAACCCTGTAAATCCCATTTTATGAGAACTTTTTTTTTCATTTGAAAACTTTTTACAGTTTTAACCATATACACCTCACCTTTTGTGTGGAGACACAGGGGGACAGACCAATTGGATGTAGCAGATCCTTTCCCTTTAAGTTAGTTGTTCCATCATTTTTGCCTACAAGACCTTTAGAGGGAAAAAAAAAAAAAATAAAACACAGGAGTCAAGCCTCCATATTCAAGTCTTTGGTATCAGCAACCATGCACCCCTGTTAAAACCTAGTAATAAATCTAATTCTTCAAGTTTAACAATGGGCAGCCAACTAAAGCTCGATAGTTACGTTTAGCCTTTTTGAGTATTAAAATTCTGAAGGAATGAACATAGTGAAATTTACAATAAAGATCAAACAAATTAATAAAAAACAGAGAAAACCAAATCTTTACATGTACAATTTTTTTTCTAATAGATAGAATTATTCCATCTTTTTTCAACAATCACCATTCCTGGCAATTGAAACTCGAAAGATGACAACAGTCATATCCTCTTCTATTTATCTATAACCCACAAACCATAAGTGAACAGCAAATCTGTGAAATGAAACCAACAGTCAGATCCCAGAAAACAATCTAGAGAGAAAGAATCAGAATTAGATAACAATCATCACCGATGCTCAAAGCAACTGGCGAAGCTGCTGATTTTCCTTCTGGAGAGACAGCACTTCGTTCATCAGCTCAGCTTGCTTTTCAAGAATTGAGTCCATCATGCTTGACATATCCATCTGTTAAATGATCCCAAAAGAAAAAGCTGGTGGAAAGAGAAACAGGAGAAGCAAACCAAGGATTAAAAACAACCACCCAATCCATACCTCCTGTAAATGAAACTGCCTAAGTATATCAATATGAAGATTTCTCATATCCTCATGGATGGATTTCTGGACAGATGCTAGCGTCTGCTCAAGAGTGCGCTGAACCAGCTGCAGTGTAAACGAAGAGGTTCCCTGCTGCAGATCCAGCTGAGATAGGGTTCTTGGGGGTTGTGACATCACTTCCTGTTACAGTGACCAACTGACTTTTTTTATCCTATACACAATCATATGCAGTTGGAGGAAAAGTAAGCAAGGAATAAAATGAACCCATCAAGTAAATTATACATTTACCATTGGATGAATCCCTGCTCCCGTGGCATTTGCAGTGTCTGACCTCGATAAAAAGCTATTTAAGAGCTCTTCCCTGGTTTCTGCTCCTGTTTTTTTTGCCTTCGGTGAACCCAGGGCTGCTCCATCAGTGAAGGAAGTAGAGCTTATTCTCTCAGCATAAGTGGAAAATCTTCGAGGGAGGGTCAATGATGTTGATACTGGAGATTCAAGATTAGCCTGTGTCGCAATGCCTTTTGTCCCTAGGGACATGGACATGGAACCAAAACGAATATGTTCTGAAAGCCCCAAAGAAAGTTCTTGGCTGAAGGAGCTCTCTCTGGCTCGCAGATTTGAATAGCTTAAATTTGTTGTTAAAGAGCTCATACTAGTCTGGCTTGTAGACAAGGATGTATCTTGTAAGCCTGCTAAAATGGAAGTCGATGCCAGGGCTGCAGATGTCAACATCCCAAAGTGAGATGGCAACATAATTGGCTGCTGGTGGTGGGTAAATTTACCAGACAATCCCTCACCACCCCAAGCTTCGGGAGGAGTGGACTCTTCACTCTTGGAAGATGAAACAGGTGTAGCCCCTGATTGTGATGAGGGAGATCGAGTGTCACCCTGCATAAAGGGGTGCTGATTAGGACATCAGAAAACAAGATTTACATTTTCTTTTGGATGGGCATGTTGGCATTGGACCCCTATGTTCCTCACCATAAGGTTCATCCAACAGAGCTGCCCGCTCAATTATGCAAACACAATTCACATGAAACCCCTAAAGCGATTGTATTGGAATGACCAATTGTCTATGTCCATTAATAAAACTTGTCTACCTGATTCTATACCAGCTTGCCACCAACCCAAACCCTTCAGTTGAAGGTCACCTCCATGAATCATATCCCAAAAATCATACTGGTAGACATCTTTTCATTCAAGAGAAAGAATGAAGGAAAACAAAAATTGTTAAAAAGAAAACGGTACATTAATGGTCTAACAAGTGCATATGACAATATTAGATATGTCCATCTGTATGATTTTTGTGCCTTAAAAAGTGGTCCAACAATTGAATTGTGCAATTTCATTCATATGGTATAATGTATAGAGCAGAGAAGTCCTTTTCACTAAAGAAGTCTATATGTGATTATTGATAATTTCAGTAGAAATAAGGACATGTGAGAAATCAAACCTGTCTGGAAGTTGAATTGGATTTCCAATCAAAGATTGGATGGGGATCAGTGACCCCTTCCTCCGCAAAAGGGTATCTTCCACTGGATGAAGGAAACAGCAGAGATGCGGATTTCTTATCAAAAGCGGCATGATCTTTCTTTCCCTCGTCAAGCTCATCCCAAAACTTATCGACTGAGGGTGTAACTGGCTGAACATCCACAAGTGGGGAAAACACCTCCATATCATCCTTGAAGTTAATACGAGTGCGAGGAGCCTGTAATCTTGACAAAATTCCACCTGTCCTCAGATGATTCTGGTGTGGTGTTTTCTCTGCTGTAGATAAGTACATTGTGCTTGATATTGACCCACTGGTTGTTGCTGTAAGAGGAGATGCATCAACATCAGGGCCTAACTGCCCTGGATTTCGAGAAACAGGCACTGCCATGGCAAGAGAATGGTTTGATGACATCACAGAAGGAAGTGGATCAGGCATAAGGATTGAATCTTCCCCAGCACCTCCCAAAAGAGCAGTCTCAGCACTACAATTACTTTCATTTACAATAATGGGTTTCGATCTTTGCCAACATAAACTTGCAACAGCCTGATGAAAACTGAGAGCTATTAGGCTTAGCAAAGATGAAGAAAATATCAAATCAGAAAAAAGAGGACAATATTGTGCTGATCACATAGATGGTTGGATAGGAACGATTTTCATTAAATAGCATATACATATTTTTACAATTAAATATAAAAGTAAAGTACATATTCACATAAGTAAAAAAGAAAGACACAAGCTGTTGATCCTAGGTAATTAGGTGGAGAGCCTCTCAATAGAGAACAGCAAAACAGAGATTGTCACACTGCCAATAAATGAACCACTCCCGATCACAAATCTCCATTCCCTTTTGCCCCCAAAAGTTCTTGCTCCCAACCAAATGCTTGGGATCCTTCATTTGATCTTCATTCAATTTGACTTCTGGACGATACACAATCAAAGCATGGAACCAATAATCAGCAGATCCAGGATCCCAATCCCAAGTAGTTAAATCATGCATCAAAGAGGAGGTTCTGCATCATTGAATGGTCCAAATAGATGGACGTGGCCCACATGTATAGTATCTTCTTTTCTGTTCTTTTTAGGGTGGGGAGGGGGAGGGGAGTCAGTAAACCATGTGTACAGTACCAAGGGAGCATCAACCCCAATGCCCACAAAAAGTAATACATGGTACCTCTTTTTTTGGGCAAAGTATATGGTACCTCTTTAAACAACCCCAGATATCATCACTTCAAATATTCATACAAAATCTGAAAGAAACACCATTATATTGACATGGTCCATCATCATTGTCATCTAAACCTTATCCCAACTATTTGGGATCAGCTATTACAATGACATGGTTAGAACAGATAATTCAGCATGCTGCTGTACTTGAAATCCAACTGAAAGAACAACCTAATGTTCAGGCACCAACAAATTCTGGCTTTCCACTTGACACACATCTTCAAGAAGTCTAAATAACAAGAATAATGAAAATGCATTAATCTTTTAGACACTAACATCTAAATACCATCTACTCATAAATTTCAAACACATCCATCTTGATGACTTGGATGGTAATGAAGGCAAAAAACATGGAGGGGTCATAGGAATGCACATTCATACCAAATTAACCTGCTTTTAAAAATCAATATAATTTGCAAATCAAGGGGAAATGTCATCTGCACCTGTAACCATTGAACCATGATAGCATCGTAATTTTCTCTTTGGTAGACACAACAAGAGCTGTTTCAACGTTCAAACCAAAGTATTTCAATGTGTAAACATGGTTTTAAAACATGCAGGCATATGTTGGCCAACATATGTATCATAGTGGACTAGACATAAACAGCACATGTAATTACAAGATTTCTGTCAAACACATTGACTGACTTGCCAAAAATAGAGCCCAAAGTAACACATTATTTATTATATGCCGATGGGCTCAAGGCTTCAAGCCCTTATTTTTTTTCCACAAAATCACTCCTAAGCCCCTTTTCTTCCTTCTAGCTTCAAATTAATTGTTTGCGGGATTTAGAGTCATAATGAGTTAATGACCAATCACCATCCGATTGTGTGCATCAATGCTCAAATTAGTTATTAAAAGTTGATATTATAATAAAATCTAAAACCTTTTATAAAATCAGGATATAAAAGTAAACTTGTTAGCATAATCTATGAACGCAAATCTGAGGTAATATAACTGTATTTGCAATTATATGTTTGTTGATGAGTTAAAATATAATATATTACTTAAAAGTACAAAATAAAAATTTAGGGTAAAATAGTTAATCTATTAGGATTAGATATACATAAATCTTTGATTTACTGTAGCCACATACAGGTTTATTAGGTTTTAATTCATCATCATCATCAAACAGCCTTAACCCAACGATTTGGGGTCGGCTACACGAATCCTATTCTGCAATTCCTCTCTATTTAGGGTCATATCTATCATTAAATTATAGGCTGCCACGTCTCTCCTTACTACTTCAACTCAGGTCAATTTTGGCCTTCCTCTAGTTCTTCTAGCACCTTCAACATGCATCATCTCACTCCTCATCGGCACGGTCACTGACTCACTGGTCTTCATTGCACATGACCAGACCATCTCAGTTGACTTTCTCTGATTTTATCACCTATTGGTGCTACACCTAAGCTCTCACGAATGGATTCATTCCTAATTCTATCCTTTCTAGTCTTGCCTCTCATCTATCAACATCCTCCTTTCAGCCACGCTCATTTTATATATGTGTTGTTTGTTGGCTACCCAACATTCTGCTCCATAAAGCATGGCTGGTCTTATAACTACCTTATTTTAAGAAATTTAAAAACCATTAGAAAAAAATGATTAGATTATTAAAAGAAAATAATAAGTCAATAGGTGATACTAATAGGAGGTAAATAACAATATGTGTATAACCAATAAGTACTACTACGATAAATGATTACTACTTGGAAGTAAATAACAATAAGTTACAATCATTAGTACAACTACAATACAATGAAGTGAATAAAAGAAAAAACAGACCTAAATACTATACTATTTAAGTAACAAAATCATGACATATAAATCAATATACAAGTAAGCAATCATGAAATTAGAATACTTAAAAAATCATGTGAAGGTAATAATTAATTGCAAATCATATATTATTATATTTTCATGTGCTTCAGTTTATAAAAGTACCTTAGATTTTACCTTACATAAGTTTTCCAGTAGATACCTAGAAAACCTTGCATGAAAACAATTGGATTTGAATCCTTATTATTTAATTGGAATATGATAATATAAAGAATAAAATCTATACTAAATCTTTTTTTTCAATACTAAATTTCATAGACAAATTTATTATTCCATGCCAATATCATAGGGTTTATATTAAAAAAAAAAATACAATTCCACTTCTTGGATTATTTCGCTAGAGGCTTCCACTTGCTTTTCCATACGTTTCCACTATTTCTTTCACACGCTTTCCCAATTGCTTCCCAAAAGCCTTGTGCTTCTCAGTATTTAGGGAAGCGAAATGGGATTGGCTTCTCAAACAAGCTTCTTTCCCAGATTGCACCTACGGTCAATCTTCTCTTCAACTATGCTCCAAACCATTTTTTTTCTTTTAAATATTAAATGTAAAAATTTACCTTGCTTTAATTCTATGATAAATGGTTATGGAACATGCATTTAGAGCATGTACATTTTGGCAGTTTAAAATTGCTTACTCAAAATAAGATAGTTCTTAAGTTACCATGATATAGTATCCCGAGGTTTGTAATTTGGGAAAGCAACATCAAGATATTTTTCTTGTAGGAAAACCATAAAGAGCCATAAAGGCATTGGAATTGGTTCATAAAGGCATCTATGTGAACCATCGGAAGTTGTTTTAATGGGGACAACATGTATTCTAAGCAGTAAGAAATTATCGGTGTACAAAACCAAATGGAAAGATAGATCACTTGAAAGAAAGACTAGTAGCTAAAGCATTACAAACTAAAGCTAGGAATTGACTGTGAAGTTTTTGCACCATTTGCTAGACTTTGAAGCTCGCATTATTATTAACTTGTTTTATAATATTGTTGAAAATTTTCAAATGGATACGAAATTTGCATTTTTAAAAGGCATGCTTGAAGAAGAAATATATGTTAATTAACCTGCATGTTTTGAGAAGAAACGGTATTAAAATAAGATGCACAAATTAAAAGAAGTTATATATAGGTCAAAGCATGAAGGTGGTGATGCACACAAATTAATTCATACTTCATTAAACATGGATTTCATAGATATTCATGTGAACACAATTTTATTAAGACTAATATACAAGGCGATTTTCTTATTGTGTATGCAAATGATTTGATTTTTATTGGTAATAATTAGAAGATGATTGAAGAATTTAATGAGGATATGATTGGTCAGTTTGAGATGATAGACTTATGGTTATGTAATATTTTCTTCATAATGAGGTTCTCCAGACTCTGATCACACAATAGTATATTTATTTTACAATTTAAGTATGTTCAAGATATTTTAAGAAAAATCCCAAAAATTTCAAGCCAATACAAACAGTAGGTTAAAAAAAAAAATTGATGTTGGTTAAATATGACAATGATGAGCCTGTAAATCCCATATATTAAAAGTTTAGTTGGTAGTCTCAAATACTTGACTTCTACCAGATCAGACATTGTTTACAAAGTTGATATTATATGATGGTTTATTTGTCTCTACATCAGTTTCACTTGCAAGTAACTTTTACTATACATTAAAGCTACGGTTGATAATGGTATTTTATAATCTTGTTCTAACATGTTTGAGCTTGTTAGGTGTACATACGATTGGGTGACTGTAAGTTATGAATTTCATCTAGGATTGAGATTTTTTCTTGATTGTCAATTGAAACAAAACATGTCATAGCTACTTCTTCTTGTTGTTGTTTTTTTTTTTATAAATAATAGCTGTTTATGGTGAGCAATGGTGGCTGTGATTAATTCTAAAAAGAGAATAGTCCTAGTGCACAACGCTCCCATCACTACGGGGTTTAGGGAGGATCAGATGTATGCAACCTTTACCTCTGCAAGCAGGTCATAATGGAGCAACCTTACCGATGCGCCAAGGCTTGCCCTCAGCTATGATTAATTCTAATTGATTTAAATCAAAGAAAAAAAAATTTAACTGAGATCATGTGTGACAAATTATTACTTTCTTTGATGGAGATTTAATTTTTCATGGAAGGATTTAATATATATATATATATATATATATATATATATATATATATATATAATATTTTTTATCCGTTAAATATTAATCGAATCGGATGTCAGTGCATCTGTATTCGGTTCGCTTATAATCAATTTTTTTTAATTGAATTGGATATTTAAATGAATCGGATGTAGGTGCATCCGTATTCGCTTTAATCAAATTGAATGCGAATCGAATATAGATGCTTAGCCAGATAGTTGACAGCCCTAGAGCAAATTAAGAACGTGTATATAGACAAAATTAGGCAGATGTTTGGTATGGATTCTAGAATCTGATTATGGACCATAATTGATTCTAGACCATATTAGAGGTTTTTGGTTTGGATTCTAGAATCCGATTATACATAATCGGAATCAAAATCAAGGCAAAATCAAAACCACTCTACTTCTGCACTGTGATCAAGGTTGTTAAAATCGAGATCCTATGTAGGATCAATGGGGTGGCTTCATGAATCGGATCGAGAATCATAAGATTCTACTTTCCACTATAAATAAAAGAGAAAACCACAATAATAATGATACATGTTAAAGATTCATTAAAATTATTAAAGGAAAATGAATAAAATTTAACTTAGTCCAACT
>JAOXJP010283055.1:0-19350 GCA_025762735.1 Platanus orientalis | reverse complement strand
ACCTTATATATAGGCTCACAAACTCAAGAAAATAACAAGAAACCAAATTAGAAATTTCTAAACTATTAGCTTACTTGTTATCTAAGACCTTCCAAAACTCAAAACCATTAAAACATTAACTTTCTAAAAATAAAAACTGCCAAAATCAAACCCTTCTAGAGGATTTCGATTAGTACTCTAAGAGGGCCCCACTCTGACTTGTTGACTCTTTAAAATTACTAAAATAACATTTGATGGGGACATCGGGTCCAAACATGAGTTCCAGGTCTACTAGAGGTGGGACCCATGTTGTGGTCTCAGTAGTTTATTTTTATTATTTTATATTATTTTTATATTTCTTGTTGGAGGGGGACACATAGTTTGAGGGTTGTATTGTCTTTAGATATTTCTTTCGTTTTTTTTTGGTTATTTTTGTAGTTCGGGGCCCGGTATTTTTGGTGGTATGATACATGAGACATGAGGGCCTTTTTGGCCAAATATCTATTTTGTATACCCAAACCTAGCCATGTGAGGTTATAAGAGAGCCCCATGACTTGGTCTTCTTCCTTATGAATAATAGATGAAAATTTTGAATTGCCTCTCACGTTATGCTCTCCTCTTCTTCCTTTTTGTTCAGAGGTTGAAGAACCTGAAAACCCTGAAATGGGACTAGGCCATCACCTAGTAAAAAACGCTAGTAGTAGAGGCCATTCCCTTTCCTTGGGCTAAAGGTCTTCTACTTCATTCTTCTTAATTTTTTTCTTTAGTTTTGACAGGTTTTCTGTTTGCTGCAACAAGGGTTTTTGTACGAGAATCTATCTTAGATCATCAAGGCCAGAGTTTAGTTTGAACCATTGCTTCCTTGACATTCCATAGATTTGGGTGACACCACCTGTAGCGACTTACATTGGAAGTTTGCTGATTTGAAAGAGTTTCAGGCCCTGAAATAAGTGCCAGGCGTGAAAACAGCCTGAGAAGTGCCTGCATGAGAATACCAACAACAAACCACTAAAGCTTTGGGAATTTTGTTTTCTCCAGGGCCTTCCTAATCCTTGGACGATCTTAGAGTTACTGGCCTCCATCCAAAAGGATCAACCAAAGTCAAGTTCTACCCTATATTCTATCCATGTGATCTAAAACATGTGTGAAAGGGGTGCTGTTGGGAAGATTTAGAAGATCAGGTTCTAGTTGCAAGGATTGAAGTCTAGGGGGGAGTTGATCATACCTGAAGGTTAAGAACACCTAGGAGATCCAATTAGTAGAGTTAAACAGCTGAAATTTTTCCATCTATCTGAATCCCTATTTGGGTTTATTATACCTAGGCGGTAAACAAGATAGACTCAGGCTGAACCGAAAATTTGCAAGAGACTTAGGTTTCGGCCACTTAATCCTTTGGGGTTTGTCAGCACCCAAATTTTGACTCGGGTCATTTGATGGCATAAGGACAGTATAACAACATTTAGGCATCAGGACCCTAAGCACCCTTGGCTTAGGAAGAGCAAACCTAGACTCTAGGAGGTTAGGCATTCCCAAAGAAGTCTCCCCGGATACTCCATTCGCAAATGAACCAATCAAACCGCCCTATTACAACCCAAAAGGCACAATTTCAGGACAAACCTTAATCTTTCATAAAAGCATCAACAGGTCTTTGAGGGTTCACATTTAAGAACCCCATCCATGTCATCAGCAAGTTTTCCACCTCTTATAAGCCTTTCTCCAACAAAGCATCATAGATGGAAAAATTACCATTTTGCCTTTTTGTCTTTAAAGGCTCAATACTCACTATCTACCATCCAGATCAATGAATTTCTCCTGCCTACATAAGCCTTCTTGTCATGAAGCATCACAGGCGAAGAATTCTCATTCATTTTTTTCGAACCGTTGGCAAAAAATTACCATTTTACCCTTTCCACTCAGAGAATCTACCCCTGAACCCTCAAAGGATCCCCGAAGCCTCTTTCATTGTCCGAATGGTATAATTTCAGATCCTATGCATCCTTGAGTCTCCTTATTCTAAGGATCTCATCATGGAACAGACATTACTCGAGACTGATAATAGCCAATTTCTCAATTTATGACAACCTTGACCAAGAAATGACCATTGCAAAAGCTCTGAGATTCATCCGACCTCTGAATCCAGAAAGGTCAGTTTCCATATCTTGGCTCCGGCCTTAGCTTCAAATCTCTAGGTCTGAGAAGAGGATTTTGAAATTTCGAACCTCTGTGAAATCTCAAATCTTCCCCAAGAGATTAAAAGTTGTTTTTCTGCATTTCACTAATTTGGACCCAGAATACTCTTTAGACCTCTAAATCAAGATTAGTCAGTGCCTATCTCTCCAAAACCGTGAGGCCTTCGAAAAATTGTCTAATGAGCATGAACTTTCACAAAACTTATCTGCCAAGATTCCTCAAAATACTCTAAAAAGTGCTAGAAATCAGGTCTAAAAATCAGGTGTTCAACCGACTCTTGGGAGTTCATTTGAAATCAGAAATTCAGTTAGTTAATGGCCATCCTACTGTAAATTCAGAGCCTCAAAACTGTCAAATTTACACTAATTTGCAGAAAATCCATGGCCTAGGTAGTTATTTATGCAAAAAAAAAAACGCGTTTCGTCTGTATTTGACACGTGGAATGCTCTTAATTTTTTCCCAGACTCAGAATGCAGCAAGGTCGGAGCCATTTTCTCAGTTTCACCCTTGCCCTTGAAAAAACATTTCACAAACTCTGAGTTCAGAAAATGTCCAATCATTCAATTCCACCCGGTTTCAAGCAGCTATAGAAACCCAATCTCTCTAAGCAACCCTGCTTTGAAAAACCCTCGACAACTGCCCAAGAATCCAATGATCAATCTGTCAGCTTCTGTAGCTTAAGGACTCCTCAAGCTTCGAATCCTTCAGATATGGCCCATGATGACATTTTGTAGAAAAAGCAGTAGCATTCCCAGTCCAATATTGTCAAATTGCTCGAAAAATGATTTTTGACTCAATTTTCTACTCGGGTACTGTAATCCCGTGAAGTCAGAGGCTGTGAATCACCTGGATTCGGGGTCATCCATCCCTTGGTGATTCTCGAATCAATTTTACCATCTTACCCTTTTAAAATGTATCTGAGAGCTTTTCAGGCAAAAAAACCCTGATTTCACCTCCTTGCCCTTTTCGTAATTTGGTTTTGACTGGACCAGCGCAATTGGAACATCTACGATATCTGAAATTGACACTGACTAGGCCAACTTCCGAACTCGAGCTCACGAGGAGTGATGCCACGGAGAGGGTTTGAAAAATCAAAAAGCATCATTAATCATTAAATGAGCTAAAAGCTAAGATATTTAGCATTAAACGCATTCACACCTTAATGCCATTTTTGGCAGCCCTTGGATTGGCATCTTCCCATCTGATTTTTCACCCTCCCTTGGATTAGAACCCTGAATTTCAAATCCCTAGAGAGCCCATCACACCCCCCATTAGGCATCCCATTCATTCCCCTTGAACATTGCAACCAATAGGGTTTTGCCAAAAGGCATCCCCTATGTCTCCCATGCACTTCACCCATCTATGCTCAATAGCACACCCCTAATCTCACCCTTCTTTTAATTAAGACAACTTAAATCCAACCCTTCATCTAGCCACCTCACCTATCCATGCCCTTTAGCCCAAATCAATCCTAGCCCTCTACCAAGATTTAATCTTAGCCCTCCACCTATTTTAGGATAGACATTATCCTAGCCCTCCATCTAGCAAACCCCAAGCTCAATCCCCACCTTCCATTGCACTAATTTGGGGCTATAAATAGCCCCAAATTCGTGCAACCCCAGGTTGGCAAGGAGAAACCCTAAAAACCCTAAGAGAAAAAGAGGAAGAATAAGAAGAAAAGAGAAAGAACTCATCAATCCTAGGTCACTTGGACCCAAGGTAAGCCTAAACCTGAGCTCCATTAACTCTTTTATTGATTATATTTCAAATTAACATACTGTTATGTTGTCTAATTCATGTTAGAGCATTGCTCAAATTCAGGTTACGTAGTAGATGTTCAACAACCTCTACTTGCTTCCAATTTTGACCGGTTTTGATGTTGATTTTATTGTGAATTTTTTAGAGGGTTGCTTGAGCCCAAATTTGACTATGTTAGACTAGATATAAATGCTAGCTTCTGTGTTTAATTTCGTGACTTTAGGAGTTGTGGAAGGCCTCGAGATGGCCTCCCAAATAGACCCCAAAATCTGGGTCTTTTGAGACCTGGATGAGCTGAATATTTGGGGATTTTTGTTTGAATTTTGTATGCATGATATGAAGCCCAATTTTTTATATGATGTTCATATATATACTTCTTGCTAGCATGCATAATTTTAGAAAATTTCACTTCCCCTAAATGGTCTAAATGGCCGAAACAAGGCTGCTAAATTTTGTGTCCAAGCGTTGAAAAATCAGGCATTAGAACAAACATAAGCTTATAATATATGGTTGGAAATATCTCTCTCTCGACTTTCTAAATTGACCGATCACATTCAATTTGAAATTTTGTGGAGAGAGATATGTCCTCTAGAGTATAGATTATCCAAGCCTAACGACTGATTTTTAAAGCAATTAAAAATCAAGCGTTGGAAAAGTAGGTGTTAGTTTCAAGATCAGGTGTTAGAACAAACATGGACTTATCATATATGATTGGAAAGATCTCTCTTTCTCATCTTTTTAAATTGATTGACCACACTCAATTTGAAATTTTGTGGAAAAAGATATGCCCTTCGGAATATAAACTGTCCAAACTCAACGCCTGAATTTTAATTTGTTAAAATTCAGGCGTTGACAAAAAAAGTAGGCGTTAGAGAAATTTAGGCATTGGGATATAGGACCTAACCTAGTGAACCCTGACCTTCTCTAAAGCCTATACATAAGTAAATAACATCTTGAAATTCATCAATGTGCTTAGGTACCTTTGTGAGCCCTATTTACATTCCAACACCTAAATTTTTATTCAGGCATTGAGAGGAATTTCAAGTGTTAGGCCTGTGAAAGACAAATGAAACCCAACTTCAAACCATTTCATTCTATAGACATAATCTAGGAATCTCTTTATTGCAAATGTCTCTTTCAGCTTCCCCAACAATCATAGTAAGGTTGACTATACGCTTGTGATTTTCAAGTGTATCAGATACCTGAACTTTACTTAGGAAACAATGCTTGAGTCGTGGCTGATACATCAGTGCAATCAGGTTGAGTCAACCTACCCATTCACTATCTTTCAACCCATCCCAACCTTTTATAGTCTTCACCTTACCCTAGGGTCATGTCACAGTTGTTCGTGACCCAAAGACTCTAAGACTTGGCTATAGCCGAATTAGGTTCTTAAAACCATGAATATTAGTACAATATAGTTCCAACCCCCATTTCACTAACTTGTTTACATTTTGCAGCAGCATAGAGTACTCTATAAGTATACAATCTAAAATGAATCTACCCTGAATCACTCTCACAGGTAGACGTATTTGACTACAGAGATTGGCAAACACAACAAACCCTAGAACTACATACAGTTTGATCCCAACAAAACCATAGGAATACATTGAACCACAAATTTAGCTATGTAGGCAGCTTGAGACTATGTCTCTAATGCAACTGCAATGATCACAACACGGGGTGGTCCAGACCAATAATTTTATATTTAACAAAGCATGGACTTTAGTATAATTCAAAACATATATGAATGAGAGAAGTCGCCCTAAAAAGATAAGTATTTGGAGTGCCTAACACCTTCCCCAAATGCAACTAAACAACTTATCATTTAAATAAGGAATTTACACCAATATTAGGAGTTAAACTCCTAGACCTTCGGGTCCAGACTTCTCCTCTTTTCCAAATAGGAGAGCCGACGTCTAACTCTGTTGGTTAACCCTAAATTGGTGGTGATTCTAAAAAAAGCCTAACATTCTCATAAAAGGGTTAGCAACCTTTCACGCATCAGCATCATGCGTCGAAGAGTGGACCCGAAAACCACGGACGGGTGAGAGAATCCAAACCCCTCCCAAACCTCGATGTCCACAGAACCTTAAAGTAAACTTTGAGAAAATGATAAGTGAATACTAAAAGAAAGACAATGAAAGTTATTTGAAGAGATAAGTGGAATATGATAAATTAATAGGCAATGAAGGAACCTAATAAATAAAAATGCTAAGGATAATGACAAATAAAAAAAAATGAACTGTGTTAAACAAAAGGAAGGGGTAAGTGTTTATAAGAGCATTTATGTAAAAGATATGCATTAAAGTAATGATAAACTTATTAAATATAGAAATTAAATTTCATATGTCTCATTATTGTAAATGTCTTCGAATGATTGCTAATAATTACTTAAGAATGATGTATGTCTATTTTGAATGATTCGTATATACCTATTCATGTAAGAATGTATAAATTATGCATGAGAAATTATATAAACTATTTATTATGATGCACATTATCTTCACTATGGATGGATTATGAAGTATTTACTATGTAGCTGTATGTACATGTTGTAATGCAAATATACTAGAAGAATGCTTTTAATTAGTAGCATCATGTATATTGTCATGCAAATGTATTAGAAAAATGTTTGATTTAATAATTTCATGTATATTTTCATGCAAATTTGTTAAAACAATGCTTTAGATTAGTAGGATCTTGCATATTTCCATATATATATCTCATATGATGAATCATGAGGAAAAATTATTTAAATTTTGTGATACATTACAACTAATGAATGTACAGTTGTATATGTATAGATGCTAAAAATTGTTATGCACTCTATATAAACATATATTAAGTATTTTATATAAAAAAAATTTGTGATCTACTCGTCTGATTCCATTATAGGTTTTATATACCTATTTACGAATCATAGAACCCATATTTTCATATCATTTTTCAAGTAAGATATGATACATGTGTTTTGCGTTGGAGCATTTGGTGTTTAGAGGAGGGCATGCTAGCGGCTACCTTCCTTAATCTTTACTTTCAGCACTAGTATAGTATTTTCATTTTATAATGGACTTTATATATTGAGTTGTGTTAACCCTTAGAATTAAGAGTTTATGTTTTGTAATACATTTATATAGGAAGTAGTTGGATTACGCTTATTTGATATTGGAGATGTGGATAGAGGTTTTATGTTCTATAGATGATGGATGAACTTTATTTCCACTGCACATGTGATGTTGATGATTTATTCATTTTGTTATATATATTATATTTAAGATTTTAAGATTAAGATAAAATAAGAAAAAAATTATAGTTAATAAATTATGGATCCAGTTAGTAACGTTTAAATAAGGTTATGAAATTTGGGGTTGTTACTTATATATTTTGTGTGAAACCTACCCTTATGATATACTCCGCATTTCAGTGAGGATGTCTAAAAAGTATTGTTCCCCCTCACATGGATATGGATGCATGGCCAAAGTGGATTTCTTGGAGCACTTTTCGTAGAGCGTTATTGAAGCACCAGACACCGGGTGACATTTAGGCAGAAAAAGTGAAAAAACTCATAGCAGTGGTCCACTTTTCCACCGACGAATCACCTAGAACCCTTGTGCTTCAGTAGCGCTCCAGGAAATCCTCTTTGGTGTGGGCTGAAATCGTCTGCGCCACCCCCCCTATGGGACACTGGGGGGGAATCAAATCACTTTTTGGAGGTTTTTGATTCCCCCTCCTGAGTGTCCCATCAGGGGTGTGGCATAGAGGATTTCAGACCCTTTGGTATATGGTCCACACCCCCTACGAAGGCTTACTGGACAAGATTAGATAAATATACAACATAAATATTCGGTCATGAGGACGTCATATGGAATAAAATGGGTGGGAATTTGAAATTTCATCTAAATCCCACCCATTTTATTCCATATGACGTTCCGTGGTGTCACACCAAATCCTGGACTGGACATTTGCTCCCATAAATATAATCAGAATTAGTGACGTGCCTAAGCAGTCCGTTCTACTGGCTTCCCCAGCTCCTGCCCAACCCAAGCCCACTTCTTGCAGTCTTCAAAAGATTATTAAAAAACAAAGACTGGCCCCCCTTTACCTGCGTCACTCTTCCCTTCTTCAGAAAAGTTCCCTAAACAAAAGTACTCTTACACGTCCTTATCCAGCTGATGAATTTTCAATGGAAACCCCCCTCTTCCCCGTCTCGCAGCCCAGAGGTTGCCAGGCGGTTTAACAATTAAGCCAATAAGGGTTTAACTTAAGGCTGAACTAGAGCTTTAGGTTACTTAAAATTTAAAACCCAAAGCAGATAGGGTTGGTGCAGTTACCGTGTCTTGGCCACAACGAGTTAAAAAGCAAGTGTGTCTCTTACCTAAATGGAAAACTCTGAAAGGCAACAGGCCTTAATTTTAGCCATGTTTCTGCAGAAACAAGGAAACACCACTTATTACCACCGTGAGTCAGACGCCGATTGCCCCCAAACACTAACACTCTAAGCCGTGTAGTCTGTTTTCAGCAGAGGGGAGCCACATGTCTGAACAGATATAGGAACCACACACACACAAGTGCTAAAACCCTTCCTTTTTTTTTTTTCTTTGGGTGGAAATAAGAACTTTTGTGATTTATCATTTATTTGTCTTCTGTTACCCGATCAATTTATATTTGATATCTATCTCCTAATAAAACTATCAAAGACAATAGCAGAGACATTACTTAAATTATCAAAAAGAAAAACGACAGAAGCAGACGTTGTGATTAATGTGGCACGGCGGGTTAGGTGTAGACAGGTAAAGCAGGTATTTTTCAGTTGACAAGTAAGAGAATATTTACAGTTTCACCAACTCCAATCGTGAAAACAGGGTTATACATGTGCACTTGCCTCCCCTCCTTTTCCTCCCATCTAATCTTTCGGTCACCATGTCCACATTTCTCTCTCTCTCTCTCTCTCTCTCTCTAGTCTATACCCCTACCCGGCCGGGGAAAGCTTAAGCGACATTTCATTTCATGAAATCTTTTTGAACGGATGTAACAGAAAGAGATTTTTATTTTATTTTTTCATTTTTGACTTGTAAAGGTATAGTGATGCACAGAATACAGTAGAACATGGGTTGTCCCCAGAGGATCCTATCCTGTAAGCCCACAGGAGAAGATTTTTAATCTGGGTTAACGTTGTATTGTCTCCCTTGAATGGCCCATCCAAAGTTGACAAAAATGACATCACAGAAAGGGGGCTGCGATTAGGTACAAATGAATTTCGTGTAAATGGCACCAGGGGCTGAGGCATTAGCACTGAAAAGTGATTTATGCTTTTTGGGGGGCGCTAATCACTTTTCAGTGCTGATGTGTTGGCACAAGGCTTACAACCTCTGAACAAGGTTTATAGACCTGTTTCTAAAAGGGATTGATTCTGTGTTCAAGAAGTACCGTTCCCTCCTCAGAAGGGGGTTGCCCCACGAGCAAAATGAATGGACCCACACCCCCTGTGAAGGGGAACAGTGCTTCTAGACAGTCCTATAATGGAAAGGATGTTCTGTCCAGGACACTAGAGTTCAGTCACATGGGATAAAATGGATGGGTGACACATTTTTTGAATTTGGAATATACATTTTATTCCATATGACCTCTCCTGGAGTCCAGGACAGAACATCCTTTAATTCCCTTTTTGAAATGGAAGAAAATGTTCTATAATGACAGTGTCTAATGTTTACGGTGAATTGTAAGCTGACACATTGTGTTCTGGTTCAGAAAAGTGTTCAAGTGTAAAATGGAGACACGAAATTTAAAAACATATAATGTGTCAATCAATGACAGGCAAGTAGGAGTGTGTCAACATAAACAATCATTCCCCCTTCTAAAATATAGGTCCAAAAGAAGAAAATCCTTGGTTTTAATTATTTAATCCAAATAATGTTCGTTGCACCATTCACCACCTCACATGGGGTGTGGTCCCACACAAAAAGTGCATGGATCCACACCTCTTGTGAGGGCACGAGCAGTGCATCATGGACAGAGGATCAATCCTCTTTATTTAGTTATGGGACTGCAACACGTCGGTGTTAAACATTCTTTCTGAAAACGACAAGAGACACTCCCCCCACGGCCTGAACTCGTCTACGCCACCCCCCCTGAGTGGCCACTCAGAAGGGGGGATCAACTCCGCCACTCAAGGGGGGTAGCTTTGAGGATATCAGCCCACCCCCCACCCAAGAAAATAAGAGCTGGTGATACCCCCTTAAGACCGTAAACGACCCCCTTAAATTTCATTTAAAACGAGAAAAATGAAAGAGACAGACAGTTCTCTTTCACAAAACTCGGGATGCACAACCTAGAGAAGATGTCTTCCCGTACAGTAAAGCCGGCAAAGATTGAGACTTGCGATTTAAGCCATAGATCGCCATCGATAATTGAGTAACCCCCCTTTCTCCCCTTCCTGTGCCCGCGAGAAAACCGGGATATTTCTGGCAATGATTAATAATGGGTCGCAGAGATGTAAAGGAGTTGTGTCCAATGATGCTTCAAAGATCACTCTAATTAATAATGGTGGTTCAACAATCACTCTTTTTTCAATCATATCATGTTCAATTTCGCTCCAAAACACCCCTCCGGTTCGGTTGCCTATAAAACATGGCCTCGGGAAACACGCTTCCGATTCGTTGGGGGCCTCTTGCTGCCTGGTGCTGGTGGTGGGTCACGTATACGTAACTCATCAATCAAAAATATATATATATATACAACCCCAACCGAGACAGAGCAAGGCCAGGGGAGAACGTAGGTTAGCCCCTACCTCCCCCTCCCTCCCACCCACAACGCAACCTCTTTCTAGCCCCTAGGCTTTCGTATACTAGACGTGAGACACCCATATCCTGCTCCAAAGATTGGCTGACTCAATTGAAGATTACTTTGCTCATTCATTCATTCACTCACTCAAATTAACGTACCAGCACTATCCATCTCTCTTCCGCTCTCTCTCTCTCTCTCTCTCTCTCTCTCTTTCTTTCTAGATGATATATAACACGCTCAAGGCCCCTCTACTTCAGTCTAGAGCTCCGAGAAAACAGGTTTACATATAAGAGTCACAATGGACTGCTTTCCCTGCAAGCCCAACTCTTCTGCTGCTTCTTCATCAATGGCCAGCAACAAGGAGAAGAAGAAGGCAGAGAAGAAAAGCAAAGGGGTGAAGCTGTCGACTGACCCACAAAGTGTGGCTGCTAGACAGAGGAGGCACCGTATCAGTGACCGGTTCAAGATCTTGCAGAGCTTAGTCCCTGGAGGAACCAAGATGGACACTGTGTCCATGTTAGAGGAGGCCATTCACTACGTGAAGTTTCTCAAGGCCCAGATATGGCTTCATCAAACCATGATGAACTTTGTGGACGATGACCCATCTCCCTTCTTTCTCACTGATTCTTTGTCTTCCCAAGACTCGCTCTACTACTCATCAGATCAGCTGGTGCCCTTAGGAGCAGCGCCACCGCTACCAGCACCCTTAACTCCATCTTTGCCGCTCTCTTGCTATCAAGCAGCAGATGAAACCCTGTTATCTAATGTATCTCGTAACTACTAGCTTATATTAGACCCTCCCCCTCTTGGGTTGTTGTTGTTGTTGACTTGTAGTAGTAGTTATAGTTTTCAGAAAAGACTCTCTACGTGCGTGTACGAGCTACGTTTGTAAATTGAAGTCTGTTATATTATAGTAAAAGATCTATTGACTTTTGGCATTGTTTAATAATGAAGATGGTTTGGATTTTTAAGGGTTAAGACCATCCCGTTTTGTATTGCCATTTTCTCGTTGTAACAACATTGTAATATAATAAATATATAAATGATAAAACATCCAACAACTTGGTCCCGTAGCTCAGTTGGTTAGAGCGTTGGTCTTATGAGCCGAAGGTCGCGGGTTCGAGCCCCGCCGGGACCATATAAATGATTACTTTTATATATATTAACTTATTGTATACACCTTGGCAAAGCATGGTCTGAGTATTGTTAGGTCAGTCTTGGGTTTCTTCGTTTCTTCTCCTTTGTGTGGTTGGAAGCCACAATGTCTCTGGATATATCTGCTCCTGTAGGAGCGTCTTTGTCTAAATGAATCTTTTCATTTACCCAAAAAATAAAAAAATCGTTTGAAAATTCAGAATATGCTTCTCTATTATGTTCCATATTCTCATCCCTATCTTCAGAATGAATCAAGTAAATCTCACTTAAATCATTTGAATCCTTGTGTAATTGAGTTTGTTCTAGAGAAGTAACAATAGATTAAAAAAATAATAATAAATCTTCAATTTTCTACTTTAGTATTCATTTTATTTAATTCTTCACGCTCCTAGGGTTTCAAGTAGGAATGGGCATGGGCCCGACCATGATAGCCCGGGTCCAGTCCTGTAATTTTAGTACGGGTTCAGGCTTGGGTCAGGCCTTGGGCCGGATCATGAATTTGAAAAGATATTTAGGTTTGAACTCAAAACCAATTATGTAATAAGTAATGTTCTAACACTTAAACTATAAGATCTTATTAGTTTTTAAAAGCTTAGAAATCTATATATTTAAATTCTAAAGACTGTTTTTTTATAAAAGATTATGGATTTCACTAAGAATCAAACTCAATATACCTTCTCAAAAAGCTATTTTTACCAACGAAATTATAAAATATTAATGATTTTAAAACACCTATTTTATATATATATATATATATATAGGCAAAGGTAAGCCCGACCCATGCCCAAAAAATTTTGTGCTTCGGGCCAGACTCAAGCTGGCCCAGCCCATGCCCAACCCTAGTTTTAAACATCTTTGAGAGTTCACTTGTTGGAGACTTTAAGAAATAGACCCAAAATCTAGGAAATCATTAGGACTTCTTATTGTGCAATAACAGTCTTAGAATCCATGTTTTTAAGTTTTATGTTCCTCCATCTTTGTGTGTAAATGAAACTATTATGGCTCAGTTGAGTCACATGATTCGGTTGTCGGTCAGACTTATAAAAGTCATCCAAATTAGCAACATGAATTGGCCAAGTATGTTTTAGAGTCCATTGTATGACTTACACGGTTTTAGTGTCGAGGCAACTTAGCTGAGTCAAGGTATACTCGGTGAGCTATGCTTTGAAAAAATGCTAGAAAGGTGGCAATGGGTGTTCCATCCCTATATTAGCCTGGCTTACACAAGGCTTAGAGGCTTGATGGCCTGGGTTGGACTAAGAATATGAGGATCAAATTGAAATCAAGAATGGGAGGAAAACGATCCCCTGATCAGGTGGACATGGATGACTTGCTTAATTCAAAGAGATTGAAAAAGATGGACGTTGGCATGACGCTAACCAGTCTTGCAAGATCCCCCATATACATATTGTTATATTTGGGAAGTCATTTATCTAAGATTCAAAACCAGTGTTCAAAAGCTCAGATCGGCCCAGTAACTCGGAACTACCAATCCGAGTTATCCAATAACTCATTCCTAGTTACCAGTTGGTCAATACAAAAATATGTAATATTTTAAAAACTTAATACAATAATAATATAGTGAGATATTACCACATATGACATGTATAAGACGTCTTGCACATGGATACCGACGAAGCCAGAATCTGGTCAGACCTAAGAATTATCAGATGAGCATACGGCAGCCTTCAAATCTAATGAACCTACGAGGGAAAAGTCTAAGGGGCGCCAGCCGAGTGCCGGCTCGTTGTTCTCCAATGGTTAAGTCAGTCAATCCCTTATCAAAAGCAAATGGATTTTGCTACCAATTATAGTGTCCTTACCTTTGTTGAGACACAATCTCCTTCTTATAGAGCTGGTCGCTTGGGATTCTCTAGATCTCTGGCCCCATACCTGTTGTTTCAGGCAGAGCCCGTAGGTGGGATTTCAGGATACTGGGCTGGCTGGGATCTTCGAACGACATCGGTGCCCTAGTTTTGGGGATCATGCTTGGGATAATCTTGTCAACAACTATGTTCCCATTTTAGGTCTGGTTCTTCTTGAGTGACATGTTCTCAATCGGGCTCAATTGACTCAGAGTTTGACCATGGGTTTCCCTTTGTTGGCCTTGATCGGCTCTAGGCTGTATTCTATGTCCATCAGTTGCGCCCGCCCCCCCCCCCCAAATTCCTGAGGGTTCATCTTGCTAAGGCCGACAAAATTTGAGTTGACTCACATGGCCGGTTGAATCTTTACACACTTTGTATTCCCAACTGTTTATTTATGGAAATTTGTTCAAATTTTGGCGGCAGCCATTTTAGGGAAGCGCAACGTATGCCTTGGGAGTTGAGGAGCTACACTCATTGTGCCATCACATCGTCACTAATGCAGGACATCCTTTCACCTGATCCGTCTGCACGCATAGGCCACGTGGGTGACCTGGATGTGAATCGTTTTGATTGGGCGGCTGAGCCTGAACTGCCTTCTCTATAAATAATTTGAACTTGTTGTTCCCTCCTCCATTTTTGCTTGTTTCTCTCTCTCATCTTCGTAACTGCAACTGTTTTCTCTCCCTTGGCAAGGTGCTCTTCGGTGGTTAGCGTTTCCTGACGTTGTTGTTCCGGCATTCTTCCGGTATGCCCTTTCATTCTTATTTCTTTTTCCAATAATGTGTCCTTAGCCCTTGGGCTGGTTTTTCTTTTTTCCTTTACCGTCGGTTTTTCCCCCTATCCACGTTGGACTGCACCGGTGTTCCCTTGGGTTTTCACATTGTCCGACTTTACAGCTTCCTTCGAGCCTAGTGGCAACCCCCAAACTTGAGTGTTGTTGGTGGAGGCCTGTCCTTCGTAGATTTCATTTTTGCCCAAGTCTTGTCTTTTCTCAGTCCCTCCGTCGAAGTTACATTTGTGTTCGGCCTCATGGATGCGTCTACTCATTCTAACTCCTCGGATTCAAAGGGGAACCCTAGTTTAGACTTAGATCATACTAACTCAAGCATCGAATGACTTAATGACCCTAATCGAGCATCGGCCTCTTCTCAACCCTTGAGGTCGTGCCCCCTATGGACAATCTTTTTTCTTCGACCTTGAAGAAAAAGGCCCTTAGAGGTTTCAGGAAATTATACGATATTCCCAAGGGGGTTGTGCTTCATCTTTCGAAGCCACACGAGCGGGCTTGCGCCATTGACCCTCATGAGATCTACCTTTACAATCAAACACTGGAGAGTGGTCTATGATTTCTAGTCGCCCTTTTATTAGGGAGTTACTCGTGTATGTTAGTTTTTCCACAACATAGCTCATGCTAAATTCCCAGAGGATTGTAATTGGGTGTATGGCCTTGTGGGCTACCTATAGTGGTGGTCGGGATCAAATTACCATCCAAGAGTTTCTCTTTTGCTATAATCTAGTCGAGAAAGAGTTAAGCTGGTGGTATTTTACTTCCCAGGACAGTTATCGTAACTTAGTCACTAGTCTACCCACTTCCCATAAAGGGTGGAAAAGTAAGTTCTTCTTCTTCTCGGGAAGTGGCTAGAAGTCCTGTGTGTGGGACGACAAAGTGGACAAATTTGTTCTCTTTCGACAAGTGTGGGGTGCTCTGGAACCCTCGGGTGATCCTTTCTTCCTTTTTTCTTCTTTTTTTTAAAATTTTTCTCGAGTTTTGTCTTACCCTTCCTTTGCGCTTTGTAATGTGCCTTAGTTCTGACTGAGCTAGCATTGTCCATTACCTCATTCGACCAGGTCCTCAGTGCTATCTCATACCCGGTTCATGATTACTCGGCCCTGGTGACACTTAAGGCCTTGTCATCCTTTCCCTTCTAGCCTCGCTCCAAGGAGAGCATCATCTCTTTGAACTTAGGGGGAACCCGTGCCACCAGTCCTGATGAGGGTCCGACGATAATGGGTATAGTTTAAAGATTTACATTACTGCTTCTCTTTCTTCTCTTTTTTGTAATATTGCTTTCAGTTTTTTTAGACATGGTGAAGAAAGACCTAAAGGCCATTCTAAAGAAGGCTAGGGATGCCCAACTAGCGGCCGCTGCTGCGTCGAGTGATCCTGCTATTGTGGAGGGTTCAACTTTGGTCGTGAATCCGACACCCACTCATCCGTCTGTTCCTACTCTGAAGCATCAAAGGACTCTTCCTACGGGAAAGGCAAAGAGTTCATCCTCCTGTTCGGCCCTTTCTAAGGGAGTCCAAGGTACGGCCCTTGTTGCCATTGCCACCCCATCTACCCCAGCCATGATTGTCATTGATGAGGGCGAAGTCATCAGGGAAGCCTCTACTCCTCGAGTAGAGCCTCCTGCCCCTCGGACCAAGTTTTTTGCCCTAAGGTTGGGTAAGGGGAAGGACCCATTTCAAAGGCCTTTTTGAACAACCCCAAGTACGAGGTCGTGGTAATGACAAAGGTCGTCTCTCTAGGGGATGTGGAGACCTTGGTGAAGTCATATCCGTTAGGTACCATCTGTAAGCAGTTGATGGTCGATTTGGCCGAGGTACTTTTCTTTTCTCATGTGTACGTACCTTAGTAACTTTCTTACACATGTCTCGCTTTTGTTGTTGTTGTTTTTATGATGCCCCTTGTTTTCTTGTGGTATATATAGGTGAAATAGCTAATCCTTGCCAGCTTCGCCTAGTATGTTAGCCATGAGAACAACATCCATAAGCTGAAGGATAAAGTGGCTCATCTAAGGGCAGCGAATTCGGGCTTTGAGGCCCAACTGACCAAGATAGCTAAGAAAAATCAAAGCTTCATGCCAACTTGATGAGGCTCAGGGCGAGAGTGAGGTTATAGCCACTCAGCTTCAGGTTGCTGAAGACAAAAAATTTGCTCTAGCCTAGAGGCTGGCTGAAGCTGTAAGGCAACTCTCCTTGGCTCAAGAAGTCTCGGCTAAGGCTAAGGCGACTTTCCAGCAATAGCTGGAGTCCGAGAGAATGGTTGCTTTTACTGCTGCTACTGAATCTATTTGAGGATCAACCGACTATGCGTTGGAGGTTTTTGGGTATTTTTATGACAACTTTGACACCTTTCGGTGTCGGGTGACTCGGGCCTTTCCTAACCTTGATTTTTTAGGCTTTGTTGCGGATGAAAACTTAGGGTCTCCTCTAGAAGCTATTGATGATGTTGTTACGCCTATAGAGGAAGCCCCGGCCGAGGAAGTGCCAAAAGAACAGACCCTTTAGCAAGATTTCTATAATATTTTTGTTGGTTAGCTCATGCGCGCCCAATGTAATCTTTCCTTTTTAATGAAGATATCCTTTTTTTACATATCCTCTTATATTAGATTTTTTATTGTTTCCTTTCAACTCTAGGCTACTCGATGCCCGTCACTTTGCCTTAGAAAATTTTTAAAGTCACCTAGTGACCCTCAGCCTCTTAGGGCCCGTCGGATGCCTTAGTAGTACTCCAAGGTCGTCTTGTGACCCTCAGCCACTCGGGACTTGTCGAATGCCTTAGTAGAAATTTAGGGTGGTCTTGTAACCCTCGACTACCCAGGGCTTGTCGAATGCCTTAGTAGAAATTTAGGGTCGTCTTGTGACCCTCGGCCACCCAAGGCCTATTGAATGCCTTAGTAGAATTTTAGGGTCGTCATGCGACCCTCGGCCACTCAAGGCCTATCGAATGTCTTAATAGAAATTTAACGTCATCTTGTGACCCCCGACCACTCAGGGCCTGTTGAATGCCTTAGTAAAAATTTAGGGTTGAACCTATCTTTCAAAGAATACAACCTTTTATTGATGCTAGTTTACAATCAACTAAAGGATAATACTTCCTCAGGTGTTACGCATTCCATGTTTGAGATAGTTGCTTGCCCCTTAAGTCTTCTATATAATAAGCTCCAGGCCTATTGAATTTTATCACCCGATATGGTCCTTCCCACTTTGGACCTAGCTTCTCGTTCGCAGGATCCTTGGTGACCAATGTGGTTTCTCGGAGGACTAGGTCTCCTACCTTAAACTTTTTTTCCTTGACTTTCTTATTGTAGTATCTGGTTATAGCGTTCTGGTAAGCTACTATTTGGGTGGTTGCTTCATGTCTCCTTTCTTCCAAAGCGTCTAGATTTAGGCAGAGGCTCTCCTCATTGTACTCGAGGTCGGCTCATGCAACACGATAACTGGTAAGGCTCACTTCCACTGGAGTTACAGCCTCAGATCCAAACGCTAATAAAAAAGGGGTTTCACTAGTCAATGTTCTAACTGTGTATCTATACGCCCACAAGGTTCTAGGTAGCTGTTTGGGCCATCTTCCTTTATGCACCTCTAGTCGAGTCTTTATAATCTTCAGGAGGGTTTGATTGGTCACTTTCACCTGCCTGTTGGCTTGGGGATGTCTCGGGGAGGAGAAGTGGTTCTTGATTCTGAGATTTATGCAAAATTCTCTAAACCAAGGGTTGTCGAACTATTTCCCATTCTCCGAGATCAGAACCTCCAGGATGCCAAAATGACAAGCAAAGAATCTCCATACGAAGCTACAGATGTTGATTTTAGTTTACTTTGCCACCACCTCGACCTTAACCCACTTTGTGAAATAGTGGATAGCTACGATGATGAATTGAGCTTATCTTTTTCCCCTGGGGTAGGGACCGACTATATATATTCCCCACTGTGTGAATGGCTAGGTGCTAAGGATTGGGGTCAATTCCTTCGATGGCTACACCTGAGTCTACTAGTGAATCTTTGGCATCAGTCGCACCATTGTGCTAAATGCGTTGTGTCAACATGCATTGTTAGCCAATAATATCCTACTCGAATGAGTCGATGCAGCAAGGACCTTCCTCTAGAGTGGTTGTTGAGCACCCCCTCGTGAACCTCCCTAATCATGTAGTTGGACTCAGCAGGGGTTAGGCATCTAAGATAGGGCAAGCTGAGACTCCTTTTGTAGAGTACCCCATTCAGTAGGGTGTATCGAGAAGCTCGTAGCTTAAGCCTTCTAACCTCCGTCCTGTCGTCAGGAAGCTTCCCCTCCTCTAGGTATTTCCTTATTGGGGTCATCCAAGGTGTCCCTTCTCTAACGATCTTAATTGTCTTTAATGTTGGAGCTATTGTACTCAACATCAGCAAGTGCTCGATCATCATGTCTTCGTCGTCCTTGAGGGCTGAAGCCAACCAAGCTAAACAATCATCTTGGTCATTGTTTTCTCAAGCTACATGCTTAATGATGAGCACTTCGAACTTGCTTTTCAGCACTTGGACCGCTTTCAAGTACCCCACTATTCGGTCCTCCCTTACCTCATACTTGTCTAAAACCTGGTCCACTACCAGCTTGGAGTTGCTTCTCACCGTTACACACTTTGCATCAAGCTCGTGGGCTATCCTGAGGTGACTCACGAGGGTTTCATACTCTACTTCTTTTTTGGTTTCCTTGAAGCTAAATCTTATGGCATACTCCAACTTCACCCCTTCTAGGATCACTAGTATGATCCCTACCCCGTTAGCTTAGCTCGTGACCGAGCCGTCAACATTGATCACCCAGCTGGCTTCATACGAGGGGACAGACTCTTTTGGA